>JAASGO010000551.1:0-19966 GCA_023334245.1 Globisporangium cederbergense
CGTGATCATGCGCGTTGGTGGACCGAGAACCCGTACTCTACCGTGGAAGATCACGCTGCAAGGATCATCGACACGTACAACATCCCGTCAGTCTCGGACGCCTACATCCATCGCTTCATGAAAGCCCACCCGCTCGAGAAGCGCATGATCTCCGGGGGTCCTGAACATGCGAAGGTTGCCGAGTCGGCAGTCCTCGAGGCCCTGTACGCGGCGAAGTCCAGCATCCTTATTCAAATGTACATCCTAACGAGTAAAGAGGCAAGCGTCCTGTTTGCCCTAATTTTGTATCCTAATTTCCTATTGTACATGACGTGCCCTATTCCTATTTTTCGTATGTTAGGCTGGGCTACTTTTGTGGGAAACAGGTCCAACCAGTTGTTTTGACGCGGTTGCGTGTGGCTGTCGCTACATCCCAATCCCCAAAAGATCCAAGCAAGCAAGCAGCTCGCACAGAATGCTCGCCACCATGCTCAAGATGCGCGCGCCTGCGGCGGCACGCAAGCAGCTCTCGCCGGCCGCCAACAGTGCCTTCGCGATGCTCTTCAGCTCCAAGCGCGAGGAAAACCCGTCCGTGTTCTTCGACATCTCGATCGCCGGCAAGTCTAGCGGCCGCATCGTCTTCGAACTGCGCGCCGACGTGGTGCCCAAGACTGCCGAGAACTTCCGCCAGCTCTGCACAGGCGAGGCCGGCGTCGGCAAGTCGGGCAAGGTACGCATGTGCTACTCATAGTGCTGTTGTTATTGATGTTGATTGGCTGCATGGACTCTGCATCACTAACGCGCTATGACGCTTGCTTTTCGTTGCCATATGAACAGCCTCTGCACTACAAGGGCTCGCACTTCCACCGCATCATCCCCAACTTCATGTGCCAGGGCGGCGACTTTACGGTACGTGTCATCGCCATCATACCGCGCCTCACACTATATGGTACTCTGTAATAGGACACGCTGAGCAGTGGAGCACTAAAGCATTCTCCTGTGCTTCTCTTGTGTTCTTTTCTCGCTTTGCAGCGCGGCAACGGCACGGGCGGCGAGAGCATCTACGGCGAGAAGTTCGCGGACGAGAAGTTCGAGCTGAAGCACGAAGGCCCGGGCGTTCTCTCGATGGCGAACGCCGGCCCGAACACGAACGGCTCGCAGTTCTTCCTCACGACCGTCGACTGTCCGTGGCTCGACAAGGCCCACGTCGTCTTCGGCGCTGTAAGATAAATACCCGTGCTAATGACACGGTCGTGACGCTGGATAATAGCTTTCAGGGTGCTGATCTGTGTGTTGTTTTTGCGTGAACTGCAGGTGACCGAGGGCCACGACGTGCTTGAGCTCATGGAGCAGATGGGCAGCTCCTCCGGCGCTACCCGGTACGCCTTTTCTGTATTGAGCCTTGTCTATGGTTTGCTTCTCGAGTCTAATACCGCATTATGTTGTTCTTTGTAGTGTGCCTGTCGTGATTGAGGACTGCGGCGAGCTCTAAGCAGCACCAGCAGCTCCTTGAACGAAGGCAACGTAGCGTCGTCAGCAAGAGCCAGAAAACACAACAAAAAGCGTAGCTCTACTGGGGTCCGTTCATTTCCATGCAAATCAATGCGACCATCGCGTCGCAGTGGCGTTGATGACATGCCCTCTCGTCAACATCTTGTTCACTATTATATGTAATTTCTGCATTGCGCTCGGAGTGCATTAAATCGGTTCAAAGTGGAGATTCGCGATCGCGAGCCACTCCGATGTTCTCGCTTTCTTGCTACTCCCCAGAGCGAGCGTAAAGCGATTATCGGAGCTGGATGCGAACAATGAACTTGACAACCGCAGCGAGAGCGCCTTCATCACCGCCTCGTACTCGATCGGAATCGCGCAGTTCTGCTCGAGATCCAGCGCCAGCATCGATTCTCCAGTGGCGTCCGCCACAAGCATAAGACTCAACTCGCCACTCTGGTTGCTCTGGCGTGAACAATCAGACTTTACGCGCATCATGAAGCACGGCAGGCTCGTGAGTCCTCCAGTGCCCCGTGCCAGGCTAATCCGTCGAAGTACGCTCTGCTGCAGGTAGTCCCGGACCTCAAAGCACCAACACGGCCTCTTGGGGCTGTTGTTTTCATCGTTACCTTGTCTCGAGACTGCGTAGATGACCAGCGGCTTCTCGGTCGCCACGAACCTCGCTGGCGTCTCTGAGCTGGAGTTCCGATCATCAAGACGCCATTCGTCCGTCGGAGAGAGCTCAACCTCGTTCGAGATCATCATGCCGCTCCAGCCAAAGACCTTGACTTGCGCACCGCCGCTAGTGTGGTCGTCTACAGTAGTCAACAGGAATGGGAACACTGTAAGAGGTGACGTTACAGACCCGTGAGCTTCAGCAAAGAAGCTCTTCTCCACTTGGCTCTTCGTGTCCACGTCCACCACTCGTAGGCTACTGATGGGCTGCCGCTCTCGTCTTGAGAATGGGGACAGCAGCAGCTCTCGGTACACAATCTCCCGCTCGCGATGGAAGTTGCTGTTGCTGTTGCTGGGCTTGGGCTTGGGCTTCTTGACACTCGCGTTCGCAGCTGAACCTTGTTGCTGTTGCTGACCTGATGGCTGCATGAACAGCACTTCTGAGATGTCCACAAGCAGCACGCGATGATCTGCCAGCACGATGACAGCCGCACAAGTACCGACAAACCGGATCAGTTCAATAGACGACGAGGCTCTGGCTCCATTGGTGGTGGCCTTAGTTCCATTGCCATCTGCTGGTGGGAGTCTGCGTCTCAACGTCCGGAGGCTCTTGTCCCTCTCGGTACTGCTGCTGCCTCCTGACTTGCGAGCAAATCGCGCCGGCTTCAGCGGGAGCTGCGACTGCGCGATGAGCTTCATCTCACTCAGATCAAAGACCCGCAGGGTGCCATCGTCATACCCTGCGAGCAGGGTCGAACCTGAGCGTGACGAGCTCATACTCCCATTCACTGGTAGAAAACCGTTGTTGACGGCCATGAAAGTGCACTTGGCGCCTCGAACTTTGAACTGAGCGACCTCGCGGGAGAGCTCCGGCAGCCAGCAGGAGATCATGTTGTCCTGTTTGGCCAGTGTGAGGAGTACCGAGTCCTCTAGAGCCCAGCTCACACACTGCAGCCAACTGTCCACACTTTGAGTCGCCTTCTTGACCACTCGCTTGGGGGATCCGTCCTTGAACACCAGTAGCGTGACAGCGCCATCCTGCGTTGCAATGATTCCGAGTCCACGCAGTGGATCCACCGACAAACTCTGTGGGAAGCTGCCAAGTGAGATATGATAGAGCAGTGGGAGTCCACCGCGCGCCACGAGCTGCCAGTCCACTTGTGCGCTCGCACGCGAGGTCTTGACTGGGAACTGGTGGATGTAGAGCTCTCGGCTGACCATGGAGCCTCGTACAAGGTGCTGGGTCTTGTCGTTCGTGGTGATCCATTCCAAGAAGTTGATGATTGGTTTCGCTCCTTCCTTCAGTTCTTCAGTGTTGCTGTACAGCATGAGCTGCGACGTCGCGACCAGCGACTCGCGCATGAGGTCGTACACGAAGCAGAACGCAGTGTCGTCAACGCACATCAGAAAGCGACGGCGACCCAGTGAGTCGATGGGACTCGCACACACGATCTGGATCGGACTCGGGAATGCGTCGAGCAACTTTCTCGAAGTTACTGGTGGTCTCGTGCTCTTGTTGGAGATGTCCGTAGTGAGCTCATGGACTTCCAGTTGACACTTGTCACCCGCGAGAGTGACGAGTTTCTTGTAGCCGATGGAAATGATCTTACGAACCGGAGAGCGACCTTCAGAGACCTCCTGGGACCAAATAATGGAGCAACTAGACGCGTCAGCGAGGAATAGCACACGCAAAGACTTTGAGTCCGCTATTTTCGCACAGCTAAGGAATAGAATTGCTGCAGCATCGTCGTCATTTCCATCGCTGTCTTCGCCTTCGAGGACAAAGTCCATCGCGAGAACCGAGGTGATGCCAGCTGGTAGCGGGATTACTCGAATCTTCGCGTTGTTGGCTCCGTTCTCAGCACCACCAGAGCTCATTGATGAGACCACTGGATAGACTGAGACTAGGTCCAGTCGGGAGGACACTGTGGCGACAGACCTTCCACTCGGAGATAACCGCATCAGTACGATCTCGGCTTTGGGTTCTTCACTGTGTTGTGAGTTCTCCTCCCTTTGACTATGGCCGTAATGGAAGGTTTGCTGACCCGACTCGATGTTCTCGACCACCAGAGCGCCTCCGACAGCAAACAGGAGGCTCCCAGTGGTATACGACCACGCAACAAGTCTGGGGTTCACTCCAACCACGACATTGGATATCCGCAGCGACCCACGTGCCGTAGACGACACTTGGAACGTCGAAGTCTCAACACACGAGTCTTCAGCCTCCTGCGCTCTTGTTTTGCCTTGCTTGAGAACCAGCGCATCCATCGCAAGCTGGAGACTGAACTTGGGCTTTGATGACGGCACTGGGATATGCGACGACGGGGACATCTCTTCTGGGTCGTAGCCATCGCCACCATTAAGCGACCCATTACTCGCCTCAATGCCCCTTGTGTTGCCACCTGCGCTCTCAAAAGCCTTGATGAGTCTTGTGTGTCCATCTGAGCTCACATTGTCAGTCTGACCATTGTGTTCTTCATGGCTATCACCTTCTTTGCTGACCAGCTGCTCAGAAGCAAGAGGAACGAGAGGAAGCGACGCCGGAGAGCCCGCCTCGCCATGGAACTCCCACACAAACAACGTGCTCGAACTCCCACTCGCAACCACGAACCTTCCGTCCTCTGTGAAACACACCCGCGAGACGTCCCCATCCTGACCCAAGAAGAGCTGCTGCTTCCTGCTAAATCGCTGCTTCGCGTCCCAGCGCCACACACACAGCGAGCCGTCGGTGCCACCCGTGGCCATGTACTTGAGGTTTGGACTCAACGTGATGGACGAGATCGATTGCTGGCCGAGCAAGGGGATCGTCTGCATACACTGCATAGTCGGCATAGCAAACACGTACAAACGGTCGGTCCTTGAGAGAGCGAGCAGCTCCGAGGCGTCTCTGGAGATGAGGAGCTCCTTGAGCTCTTCTTTATAAGCGGGCGTGACGGTCGAACACGGCAGCAGTGCTCTTGAGAATAGTACTACGACGCTGAGCTGGTCGCCACTGATCATTGCGACGTACTTCCTGTCCGAACTGAGGCAGAAGTGACCGCTGTCTGCGAACAGATCTACGATCAGCATCTTCACGGGCGTGTACTCTCGCTCTCGTGCGTCGTACATACAGAGTTGCTGTCCGGAAGCCGACGTGTACAGAAACTCGCCGTCATGGTCGTACTGGATACAGCGGATCGTGCTCTGGTGCTGCTGGAACTCGCGTAACACTGCTGTCATGCTGCTCCCGTTGCGCATGTCAAAGATGCGCGTGCAGCCAGAGGCGAAGCCCACGGCGATGATGCCGCTCTCCACTGGAGACACCACCAAGCACGTCACCTGGTCCTTCTGGACGTCGAATTCGTACGACTGCTGGCCCGAAGCGACGTCCCAGATGCGCAGCGTGCCGTCGCGTGAGGTTGTCACGACCTCATCCTTCATGACCACTTCATCGCCACTGGGGAGCAGAGAAAATGGTGTGAGCGCCATGGTCGTGAGCGCGTCTGTGTGCGAGCGCAGTACCGTGGCGTAGCGTTGGTCGGAGATGTCGAGTACGCCGATGGCGCCATTCCTGCTACCGACGAGTACGCGGAGCCCATCGAGCGAGACCTGCACCGAGGCCACGCCGGCCTCATGCTGCGCCTCGAGGAAGAAATCGGTGAAATCCAGCGGCCAGACACGCAGGAAGCGGTCCTCGGAGCCCGTGACGCAGAAGCCCTCGTTGATCGAAAGGCAGTTGATCGCCGCGTCGTGCAGCTGGTAGACGCACACGACGTCGCGCGTGTCGTAATCGATCAATAGTAAGGACCCCAGGCTCGAGGATACGTAGAGAGGCCGCATGCGCGGGATATTGGACGGGAACGCTTGGTACACGGGGTCGAAGTCCAGGTCTGTAAACACTGTGCCCCTTGAATACTCGTTCAGGATCACGGGACTGCCCGACAGATGACTGTTGCGCAGGCGCCAGAAGCGCACGTTCTCCTTGCCGCAGGACACGAGGTGGTCAGCCTCGTAGGGTGAGAACGCGATGGTCGTGATGGGGAAGTCGCACGTCTGCCTAGCGATGATCGGCATTGCTACGTTGCTACTGTGTGCTGATCCCTTGGCGCCTCGTAGAGCTGAACAGTCCCAAACGAAGATCTGCATGCGATACGATTCGTCTCGCCCCACTGCACAGAGTCGCATCACAGCTGTCTGCTCGTCCTGGACCGAGAAACAGAGCGCGTGGATGCCCCTCGCTTGCCCCTTCAGCACCGTCACACACGCTCGATGCTGAAGATTCCATATCCGAACACTGGACGAGCCTTCTTCGACGGAGGCCAGCAACGAGCCATCGCTCGAGAGTGACAGTCCACAGATGGGCGCAGTGTGGCCTCGTAAGAAATACTCGGTGGTGCTTGAGCCTGAGAAATCGACTGAACTCCCACCGCCATACGTTGCTACTGTACTCTGGTTGTCGCTCTCCACAGTGTTGTTGTTGTGGCTGAAGCATGGGAATGATGATGATGCTGATACCTTGCTGTCTGTGTGGAAGTCTCGGATGATGATGGTCGAGAAGCTTGAGTAGATGCAGCACGAGGCTCCTGGGAGCCACACGAGAGCTTTTGGGAATGGATTCGAGAACCCGATGATGTGTTTTAGTGAAAGGATGGGGTCAGGCCACTCGTGCTTTGTCACAGACGCCACTGTTTTCCTCTTTCTCATTGTCGGAGGCACTAACTGCTGCATGCGGTATGATTGCTTCGTGGTTATAGCCGAGTGGGTAGCTTGCTGGTGGTCGGCTGACACTTCGGACGGAACGATCCCGGCATCGCGAATGATCTGATCTGCCTAAATGAGAGGGGTACGGCATTGGTGGTGTCAATACTGAAGAAATACCAGCGCGTATGAAACTCGTTCGTATGTCATAGCGAGAGAGCCACGTACTCTAGCGAGGATCGAATTGCGGTCGCGATGCAGGTTGCGCTCTCTCGTGGCTGGCGACGACTTCTCAAACACCGTCCGCGATGGCGATAACGATGACGACTGCGCTTGAAGTTGCTTCATAGGTGACAGCGATTGCTCGCCTTCGCTTTCGAGTTTCGAGCAAAAATTGCCAACTTTGTCCACTGCGGTGGGCTCGTGACCGCTCTGGTTGGAAAACGACTTTCTTGCTCGTGCGGTTGTCGGCTGCTTCTTTGGAGACAGCAGCTGTAGAGGTGGGAGAACCTGCTGCCAGTCGTACTGCGTCCCAGGTATCTCTGGAAAGCGGAGCACTGTTGGGAGAGTCTGCAGAATGCACACGTAGCAAGGCGCTGAATGTTGCTAACAATGGAATGTTCCAGGCACGTAATACATCGCAAGTCGCACCTGTTGCGTGTACAGAGTTGCGGAGGTGAACACATTGCGCGCGTTCATCGCGGCGCACAATGTCACGCTCTAGCAAACAACATCACATTGTTCTTCAGGCAACATATTCGAACGACATTGCATACTGATGGCTGTAGGTATGAGAACTCGCTTACCTTGAGGTGGCGGAACTGCTCACGAGAGTACTGGTTGAACGTGTGGAGCTCTAGGAGCTGCACCAAGTCGATCGCTAACACAGTCCACCGGTTGCTCAGACTACATTCCAGTTGGCAGATTTAGTCAGTAACGGTAAACTTAGCTTCATCCGTTCACAAGCAAACTGCACAACCAGACTTGAGTACCTCAAAGGTACACGCAGTACGGTGCCAGTGCTTCGGAGCGACTGGTAAATGGAGCTTAACGTGAACCGCAGCGTCGTCTTCTTGGTCGTGACGACGTCCAAGTGGATTGTCACGGGCAGGTCTTGAATGCAGCGCAACTATAATGGGCATGTAGCAATAGCAGTACATGGACCATTGAGCCATAATGACACGGCCACAAGCCATCATCATGTGCGCTGCGTACCTGGACGTAGACGAAGCGTCCCGTGAGCCCAAGGCCCTGCGTGCCTTTCGTCGTATCTCTATTCAGTTGTAGAGGAGTAAGTGAGTGGACAGCAGCATTCGAATGAATCAGTATGCAAGCGATAATAATTGCGAACCTGGGCACCCGCAGGTAGTTGGTCGCGGCGATTGCACCGCGGATCTTGAAGACGTTCTTGTGAATCTGCGGGTCCTGTAGCTGCTCCACGTCGCCCTGTGCGTGCCACCCGACGCTGCGGTGGTTCATGCCGAACTTGATCACTTCCACGAACGGGTCCTGCCACACTGCAAGAAACGAACGAGGCTCATTTAGACATGCAAGCTTATGAGCTGAATAGGTGGCGTGGATGGCAGGAGCCGTACCCGGCATCGTAACAGCGGCATTGAACGGCGAGATCGCCATCTTGGCTCGCAAGCGCGAAAATGTGCTGCTTGCTGCGCTTCTTCGTCCCTCGAAGATCCGCCTCGCGCCTGTTCACGATCGCCAAACACCTGATGATGAAATGCAAAGCGTCACACGTCACATGCACTGTATTTATGCCCCCTCAGGACACGTAAGGGGATCTTTAGCTCTCTTTCTCGCTCGCTGTTTCTCGGTTCTTGTTTGTCTTTCACTCATCACTAGCTCGGCTCTTGATCATTGCACGCAAGCAACGATGCTATGAAGCATTCACGCACTGCCTGTTGCTCAAGACGTGGACGTGGAGAGACCGCTCAGGTACTCTTCAAGCTCATCGAAATCGTCTGCGGCGAAGTTCATCACGTCCTCTGCACTCGCGTCCTTCGCCGACGGGGACAGGGAGCCGAGACCCTGGAGCTCCGCGTCCAGCGCATCGAGGCGGGCGTCCAGCTTCCCATCAGGGAGACCCGCCAACTCGCTCGAGAACGACTCGAGTCCAAGCTCTTTCTCCAGGTTCTTCATGTCTTCAAACTCCTTCGCGAGCCCAGCCATCGCGTCGTCGCTGGCTGCAGTCGGGCTACCCTTGTCTGTTGCCTTCTCCTCGAGGCCGTGGTGGAGAAGCAGGTCGTCGTCAGCGACCTTGGCCAGTGCGCCCGACGTGATCGACTCCAACTCGCTCATCAGCTCCTTGTCCTTCGCTTCGTCCCAGCTGCCCTTGCGGTTCGCCTTGGACGGCTTAAACTGCAGTTCTTCATCGCCACCGATAATGCTGAACGAGCTCTGCGCCTTGAGAGCTTCCTTCTTCGCCTGTTCAGCCCTCTCAGCGAGCGCGGCAGCTTCAGCGGCAGCGGCGGCTTCTGCGGCTCTGACAGCCGCAGCCTCGGCCTCCTGCTGCTTCTTGATCAACTGCTCTTCGCGCAGTTTTTGGAGTCGCTCCTTTCGCGCTTCAATGTCCACCCAGAACGCTTCGTCACGGTGTAGCATGTCTTCATAGGCCTGACGATCTTCCTCCGTGAGAGCAACACCTTCGCTCTTCGGTCCGTTCGCCGACACCGAGCCGTCTGTTGAACAGAGCAATCATTATCAGTACAGAGTCAGTCATGAAGACCACAAAATTGTACGCTGCTGGCTCTGAAAGCAGTCACAAACCTGGCTGAGTATGAGCTCCGCTGTCTGTCTCGACATCGGCGAAGATCAGGTCCACAAAGAAGTCTTGGTCGAAACGAGGGTCGCCGCACGCGCCGTCCAGTTGCGCCTTCGTCAGTCTGAATTAGGTTCACAAATTGAGTACACATATGTAAGCCTTGTGCTTTTTGGTAGTCAACGAGCAAGTCTAGGCGACACGATGCGTACCTCAGGATGCCCTGCGGGATGTACCCGGTGTGGAACGCGCCACGGAACATGGAGATTCGCTCGCCAGCGTCCGTCAGGTGTCGGCAGCGGATGAGCACGTCGCCCTGCAGCATGCAGTCAACGTTGAACGAAATGGAGCCGTCGTTGGTGCCCGCCCACTGCACACCGTTGCCCGTCTCCATGTCGCGCCATGTGGTGGTGAAAACCAGCTTACCGCCCTTGAAGATCTGGAGGTACGGGCAGCAACCTTCTTCAATGATCTCCTGCGTTTCTTCTTGTTCAGCGGTAGCTTCCTGAGCTGGAGCAGTAGTAGCAGCGTCAGCATCGCCTTCAGTCTCACTGCTAACCGCAGCTTCTCCTTCGATCGCCTCCTTCTTCACAGGCTCGAGCACTCGTCGCGAGCCAAACACTGGGATTGTGTTGATGATCACGCGACGAAGCAGCAGCGGTGACGATCGCGGCTTAACGCCATCCATTACGTTCGTAAAGTACTGAATGTATCTTCTCTGGGACGGAATCGTGAGCTTCTCGACCGACGCGTTTCGCTGCTCAGCGACGTATTCGAGAGCCTCCATCGCGTTCGGGAACTGTCCCGTCCACGCCAAGTAGCACGCGATGACCGTGCCCGTGCGGCCCTTCCCCGTCAGACAGTGAATCGCAGCCAGATTCTTCTCATCCGCCTGCAGCCAGTTCTCAATCGACGAGCAGATCTTAAACATAAGACCTGAGCAAATCAACACCGTCGCATGCACAATCGTCAGAATGGCAATACGGAAGCAGCATGAGCCTAGCAAACGAATGTAATACGTACCAAGCGGTGGCGCTGGGTGGCCAGGAAAGTTGAATTCCAGAACCTAACGAGGAGTCAACAGATAAGCGCATCAGCTATACCAAACGGGCCATGCAAACCAGATGCAAGGATGCGCACCTGGTTGTCGAAATAGGCGTAGTCGTAGGTTTCCTCTGCAGCAATCAATCAGTCCAATTACAAAGTCATTCATACAGTCCCTCATTGACCATAACAACAACGCCATAATGCACTTACCGCTCAGGTTCCAGATCATGTAGTGGCCGCCGTGCTTGTCGTTCAGATACATGGACACGAGGTCAATCGGGTTGTCCTTGATGAGCGTGCGGTTCGTGCCGAGGTTCATGCTGGGAAAACCCATTGCCACGATGTTGTCCGTGATGTACGAGAAATTGAGCAGCTCGAGGTTCACTTCGCCCGTCGAGCGGTCCAGCGCGTAGCTCAGGCGCCGCTGCAGTGCGTCCATGTCCGCCGCGTCAAATGCCTTGTTCTTCCACACCGTCGCCTTCGCGGCGCCCTCACGCGCAGCGACGCTCGCCACACTCTGTGCTTTCTTCATGAAGCCTAGCATGCTTGTCGCTGCGATAGACGCGGCGGCAGAGACGGACTCGGAGTTGAGCTTCTCGGCGAGCGCAGCCTTCACGTGCGCCATGCGGCGGTCGTCGCTCTTCGGTGCGGCCGCCGTTGCCGCACTCTCCTCTTCGCTGCCGTCCTTCGCATCATCCCTGATGTCAGTAGCGTCGCCACCTTGAGTCACAGCGCTGGTATCATCGACATTCTGCTGGCTGCTGTCGTTCTCGGCGTCGCTGCTGCTAGCGTCAGTGGTCGCGGGCGAGTCGGCGGGGACGGGCGACGTCCCCGCAGCGCTAGCACCCGTGAGCGACTCGAGGCTCTTGGCCGCCGTCGGGAAGCGCTCCGAGAACTTCTTGAACATCGTAGCGCTCTTGTTGGCGTATGGGGAGATGCACAGAGAGAGAGAGAGAGAGTGGGAAGTGACGAGATAGCGACGGATCGCTTGTTGCTTGGGATGGCTTCCTTTGTGCTTGCTTTTGTGTCAAGTCACGACGTGGTTGTGGGACTGATGTTCTCCACGACGGCCGTTTATTTCCTGCGCAGACGGTAGTTACAGCTGCAGCCTGGTTACTATGGCCTAAATGTCGTTATTTAAGGGTAGTTTCAATATATATGAGGTGTTATTTACATTTATTGTAAAATATGTCATTATTCACAGGTTGTAATAGCCTTGTATTTGAATACGTCACTAAAGCTTTGATTTAGTGACAATCAGTTTGCGAGCACACTCGAATATCTCGTTTTAGTGGCTTGAAGAAAAGGCTGCAACTTCGATATCCGCGCACAATCATGCGACCGCATTTTTCGAAGAGCTCCAAAAAAACACAAGAGCCACCATGCAAAAAGTGCGCAGCAAGTGAGTGCTCTCTCTCTCTCTCGCTCTCTCTGTATGATGCTCATACTGAGCGTTTATGAGCTCAAATGCCTAGTGGAGATGACGTATTACTATCTGCGTGTGCGTGCAGCTCGAACCCGACGGGGTTCCAGAACCTGCGCGATGTAACAGTGCTCTGGCACGGCTGGTTGAAGAAGCTTGGGCGCTTCAGCAAGCGCTGGCGCCGGCGCTACTTTGTGTTCGTGTCGACAACCAACGGCACGAAGGAGCTACGCCACTATGGTAGATATGTGCACTTGTGTATCATGTCTACAACTCTCTTGCTCAACTTGCTGTGGTGCTTGAGTAGATACGTGTCGCGACGTGCCAGCGCTGCTCGTGTCCACACCAAAAGGCGTCATCAATATGACCGACGCGATCGGCATCTGCTGCTTCCTGCCGACGTCTCCACACACTGCGAAGAAGCCTGCAAAGTTTGTACGTAGGAGCACCGTGGCGATCGTGTTTGCAAGGAAAAGTCTATCTGGAGATTGATTTCCTGTTCTTTGACGTTTCTGTTTGGTAGAACCGATCGGACGGCAACGATGCGGGTCTCGAGAGCCACGACCAGAAGTTCGCTGTGGTCACGCCACTGGTATACATCTCGATTGTGAAGATGGCAGTAAGTAGATAAGTTTACATGGCCTTGACTATTCTTCTCCCTGTTATTGTGACAGCATGTGACGCTCTTAGCGTTCCACAACGGTCGAGAGTGGGGAAAGTAAGTGGCTCTATTCAATGTCTGTCCTGTCTTTATGAACTCATTGGCTCAGTGTAACTTGGTTGGTCGTCTATTCAGCGCCAGCGAATCGCAGCAAGGATTGTCCCTCCTTGCTGCACTCTCAGCCTTCTATCCTGCGATCGACATGCTCCACTCTGGCTGGATGACCAAGAAACGCGAGAGAACTGGACACAGCCCAAAGAGCATCATCTCGTACTGGAAGCGTCACTTCTTCGTGTTCCTGGCGACTGGCGACCTCCTGTACTTTCGCGACGATTCGCTCAACGAGCTCCAGGGTCGCGTGGATGTGCGTCACGCACCCACCGTGCGCGTTACGGGCGAGCACATCATCGAGGAGAAGAAGAAGGAAAGTTTGTTCAAGTTCGCGAGTAAACTATCGGCCTTGGAGCGCCAGACGTGTCTTGTGTGGATTGCCACACCGCCGTCCAAAATGTTTGTGCTCAAGCTGCAAGACGAGCACGAAGGCGCTATCGCCACTGGTGGAAGCAAGCGACAGGAGCTCACCCCCGCTGCAAAGTACGTGTTTGCTGATATTGATTTGCATACCATTGCTGACTGTAGTCGAATGCTGGCTTGCTATTTCTTATCGTCTCTTGTGAATAGGAAATGGCTCTCTCTGCTGCTGAAAGGCCACGCTGAGACCAAGTACACACAGCTGGAGAAGTGTGTCGCCGCTGGCAAGTACGAAAACACGCCAGAGGTACGAAAACACGTGCAAGTCGACCGTTCTATTTGTTTGTATGCTGACTGTTCTCTATATGTGCGTGTGCAGATCATTTCTGCGATCCGAGCCGGGATCCCCGATGAACTGCGCGGGCAGCTGTGGAAGGGTTTCTCCGGCGCCACGGAGTTACAGCGGCGTGCGGAGCTCAAGCGGTCGATTAGGAAAGCAGCCAAGACGACCAGTTTCCGGCAGTTAGGGTCTTTGAAGGGGAGCTCGTCGGCTGATTCCGCGACGACGCTCTTTGAAGAATACGCCGCACCGATCGACTGTGAGGACCCAGAGAGCCCGGAGAATCAGATGCTCTTTGGGAGACTCCGCGCGCTGGCACTGCACGAGACGCAGCACACGGACGCGGACATGGCGCTGCGGTCTTCGAGACTGACCCGTGCAGAATCAGACTCGTCCGTCTACAACGAACGGCCGAGCGAGTTTGGCGACCCGCGTGGCTTGTATCTGGTGCAGCAATCTATGGAGACGGACGAAGACACGGACGATGAAGCGATGGCTAGTGGGAACTCTGCTACTGCCACTGGCGGTGGTGATTCGTCCCGCAATACGCTCAAGCAACTGATGAAAGGGCGACTGGGTGACTACGTGTACCCGAGCGATACGCCTAGTGCGGACTGGGAGCTGTCGGCGAGAAGACGCGTCCTCATCGCAAATTCGCGCTACAAGTACGTACTCATCTCCATCTGAAACGGTTCGAAGGTACTGGACCTGACATTTGAAATTGGTTTGATGCTGTTCTTCAGTCCATTTTCCCATCCTTGTCCGTGGCGCGTGTCATGCCTGCTTCTCGCTTACCTGGAGGAAGAAAGTGCCTTCTGGGTCATCAACAGGTGCGTAATTATGGTATAACAGTGACTTCATGACCATACTAACTACTAATAACAATGTCGAATCCTCCCATTGTAGCCTGATGGACGCGATTCTCCCTGGCTACTTTCACGGCCACCGACCAGCACTGCAGGTGGATGTCGCGGCGTTCCAGTCGTTGCTCGAAGATCGCACACCGGCGCTTTTCTCGCACTTGCGGGCGCTGGATTTCCCCGTCGACCGCCTCGTGGAGAAGTGGTTTCTGAGCATTTTCACGTCCTCCGCCATCCCATTGCCGACGGTTTTGCGCATCTGGGACGGGTTCTTCTCGCAGGGACTTCGGATTCTCTTTGGTGTGGGCATCGCACTTTTCCTGCTCGCAGAGGAGAAGCTCTTCCACGCCAAGTCCAGCAGCGAAGTGGAGGACCTGCTGCGCGCGACCGAGTCCAGCTGCATCGATGGGAATGCGCTCTTCTCGCTCGTGTTCAAGGACGACCTCAATATCTCATGTACGTCGATCTTGATGACTCTGATCTCATCTCAGGACTTGTGACTGTTCGTTCACCTAGATGTGTTCGATGACTCTTCGTGCGACAGGGCTCACGGGCGACCAGCTTGAGAAGTTCCGCTCAACTCATCGATTGCGAGTGCTGGACGTTGTTTCTCAGAACGTAAGACGCTTTCCCCCTTCTCTTGGCAATCTTTTACCGCCTATGTGTGTGAACTCAAATCTCCATATCTCTATGTCCTTGTAGGTTGAGCACTTTAACGAGAAGCTGGGTATCCTGACCCAGATCGAAGACATTTGTGGGAGATGTTCGCTTGTCACGCAGCGCTTGCTCAGCAGCAAGATCTCTGAAGCGACGGCTTTTCAAGCAGAGGATAGGCTTTGGCTCAGTGCGTCGCCCAATGCCGTTGACGACCTCGATGGCGACTCGATGGACAACTGCTTCCGCACGCTCTTGATGTGCCTCAAGACGCTGGAGGGCGACGCTTCTCAATTAGCTACAGAGCTGGGCATCCGCCAATCCAAGTGGATCGCGCTCTCGAGCCAACTGAAGTCCTGTCCGCTGGGCAAACTCCCGAGCCTCGACCTGCAGAGTTGGCTCTCGCAGGTGCGCGAGGGGAAGATCTCAGGTGCAGGCTATGACTCGTCGTACGCGACCGAGTCGGAGGAACTAAGCTATCTGACGGTCGCGGAGATGGTCAGCGCGTCTGACATGTTCTTTGAGAGCTCCGAGGCGACGTTGAGCGATAACAGTCGTCATGGTGGCGGCTGGAGCTGCCTGATGAATGCACGAGAGGACCTCAAACCGTCACACTCGTTTCTGTCAGAGGTGTTCATGTACTCGCTCGTGTCGACTGTGAAAGCTCTATGTGCATCCCGTCTGGAATGTCTTGGTGCTTCGTACCGTTTCATGTGGCACGGCGACCACTGGATCCAGTCGCCGATCGAGTACCCATCCATGCATCAGCAGCCACATAAGCAACAACATCCGATGGACAGCACGACGCCAACAAGAGACGCACGCAGACTGCAGCGAAGCAACACGAATGCCACGTTCACGCCTGTGAGCGCACGGACCAAGCCACGCACACGCGACGACTCGGAGCTCCTGCGCCACACGATCGTAGAAGACCCGCGCTCACGTCGCGTTATGGGCAACAGCAGGACCAACGCTTTCGCGAAGCGCAGGGGCTACTCGGGTGCCGACTTTGTATCACAAGAGAGTGACGACGATATGCCGTTGGTGATGACAGCCACGATGATGCCGCTCTCGCCAGTCTTTGGAGGTCGCACGGACCGAGAGAGCTTCAATTTCTTCCAGGGACACGCGCAGCAGGACAGCTCAGGTCTGATCATCCTGGACGTATCGAACAACGGCATTAGCAACAACGCCTGGTCGAGTGATGGTATTAGTGGCCAATTCGGCATGCCCAGCAAGAGAACACTAGACGACCTGGCGTTCCAGTATAAGGAGGGCGGCGAGATCTTTCACCTGGCACACGGCAAGTTCATGACGTGCTTCAGCAGGTACATCCGCCTGGAGAACCGCGTCCGCGGCTGGACGCTTAAGGAGCGCGCCTTCCTGCTCGAGGAAGACCTGCAGCAGGAGATGAAGGACATGGAGAGCGAGATCCAGGGCTCCCAGTGGATCGACCAGTTCTAAGACATAGATACGAAGATGAGGCTTGTGACAAAGAGTTGCTGTAACCAGATACAAGAAGACGATAAGTTAAATTCAGCGAGTAAATGAAAGTGGGCGCGCATTAAAGCTGCGTGCGGTTGCCTCCAGGCGATGACTGGACGCCAATCACCGCATTCATCTCGCTGGCGAACGGGGCTTCGTCGTTGTCGGGGCTCCGGCGCGTGTGAGGCGACTCCGCAAACGGATTCTTGTGCTGTAGGCTGTCGCCGTCCTGCTGAGTTTCGTGCTGCTGGTGGCTGAGCACATCGATGCCGAGCTCTTCCATGATCTCCATGACGGCAAGCCAGACCTCGGACTTGATCATCGCGTACTTGCGCGAGTCGAGCTCCTCGGTGTACGAGTAGACGCGGATGTGGTAGAGCTCCTCCATGGCGACGAAGAAGAAGCGCTCCCACTTCTCGCCATGGCGCAGGTCCGACTGGTTTTCTTCATGGGACGTGAGTGCCACGTGGAGTGACTGGAGCATCACCTCGAGTTTCGTGATGCACGTGCGCAGCTTGTCGACCGGCGTGGATGTTGCCACGCGCACGTGGATGTCAATGTCCTGCTTGGGGCGCTGCGTGAAGTTCACCATGGGCTTGTACAGGAAGAAGCTGTTGGGCACGTAGAGCTTCGTACCGTCCATGCTCACGACCGTCGTGTAGCGCAGCGACACGCGGTGCACGAAGCCCTTGGCGTCACCCACCTGGATGAAGTCGTCGATCTTGAACTGCGAGTTGAACGCTAAAAAGAGCCCGCCGACCACGTTGTGGAACTGCAATAGCATGCACGACAAGTCAGGAGTTGACATTTTTGATCTTGAGCTATAGCGGTAGATAGGCAAGAAGAGCGCGTACCGACGGTACAAAACCGAGAGCGATGGCGAGTCCGATGACCGCGAGGATCGAGTACTTGAGCGTCTGGCTGCTCCCGAGCACGGACGAGTAGATGATGAGTGCGATGATGAGCAGCACCGTTAGGCGTAGGATCTACAACAGAGCCATGAACCATACTCTAGTGTCAATATATAGCTGGTCGGAATTTTATAGAGAGCGCCGAGCGTAAATAAATATGTTGTTCTGTGATGAGATGCGTACCTTGACGGACTCGGAGATGACTATTTTCTTGGAGAAGTCGCCGCTCGCGCCCACGAACCGCCGGACCGCGAGCTGTTGCTCATTACAGGTGCATGGAGACAGGGTGGTTAGCAACAACAGCCCAATGGAATGGTTAATGGATACTGGATAAGCAAGGGAACGAGGGAGCACATATGAAAGCAAAAGTACGCACGCTCTCGACGACGTTGAAGAGCGAGTAGAGCCAGACGATGAAGAACGCGCCCCAGATGTACATGGGCAGGTGGCAGAAGAACGGGTTGAGCTCCGAGATATTGAGCGCGAGGATCACGAGCGATACCGAGATGAGGTACGCGGATGAGCCCATGCACGACTTGCGGAAGTCCTCCGCGGTTCTATTGATGAGCATGAGCACATGACAGAACGACATTGTCAGTAGTGCCACATGATAGGTGGACAACGACAACAACAACAACAACAGTTAGCTAGTAGACGCACTGTCGGATGAAGGGCAGCTTGGTGAGCACGAAGATCACGAGGCGCACGAGCACGCGCGGCAGGAACGTGGCGAAGAACACGAGCACGGCCGCGCCCGAGAGCGCGATGGCGTTCGTCTTGTGCCACCACTCGGACACGCAGGAGACCGAGATGCAGCTGCCGTCGCATCCGGTCGGCTTGGCTGCCGCCATGACGGCTTGAGGGCTGGACGCCAGCAGTACGGAGAGCAGTAGCAGCAGCATGGGCGGAACGTGGAGCGGTGGCGTCGCTACTTGGATCATGCTCTCACGTTTGTTGCAAAAGGGTTCTTTTACTCACTGGATTATAAAACCCATGGTTTTTTATCATTGTTTTAAGCCGTTAGATTAGGGAGCCCTACTCTCGTCAGTAATGACTTGCGCTCAAAATTATGTCAGCTGTGTGGCTGTAGCGGTGGTTCTGTGTCACCGAGAGCTACGCATTCGCGCTCGACGGCTCCGTCTCGTAGCTCTTCACCATGTTGATCTCGAGACAATCGTGAAAAGAACCACCTCAAAGAACACGCCTGATGTGTGGAAGGAGTCGGGTTGTGTTGTGTGAGCAAGCAAGAGCGGCTCGCTGCGTGCGGTTTACAGCTCGGGGCTTGATAAGAGGCACGCGAGAGTGGCGATTGCGTGGCCAGCTATCAGCAGCCGTGTATGTGGGTCTTGCAGAGTGAGTAAGCTGCTGCTTGCTGCACTCATCAGTATGGGAGCGAGCGATTTCGTAGGCTTGTTTCACCCATCTTGAGATCATACAACCCGAAAACCCAAATCGAGTTTTGAGCCATTATATTAGGAAACCCTTACTTCGTTGGAGCGCGGAGACCTCGAGATGGTCATGTGGCTATAGGCCAGATCAAGCGAGCTCACCGATCTCAATACCAACAGGCCGATGAACTTTACCACCGGCGGTGGCTATACCCATGTCCTCAAGTGCCTTCACGAACAAGTTGGATCAGAAGAAGAGCAAGGCTGGTCGGCAGCAGCACAGCGATGAACAGAGCAGCCAAGAATGGGCACCTGAACGTCCTCAAGTGACTGTACGCGAATCGAACTACAGGGTGTACACTGAACGCGATGAGTAATGCACCAGCTCACGGATACCCGAGTTCGTTTGGTGGCTGCACGATAACCGAACAGAAGGTGACCTAAGTGACGCGATGGACCAGTCTAGAGAGTACGGATATCTGCACATTCTCAAGTGAATGCACGAGAGCTCAAGTGCACGATGCACCGAAGAACCACTCGAACTAGCTAGCTGCAGGGAACGGCCATCTCTACGTCGTCAAGTAGACTAGCGCACAGTACATAATAATCCACTCCTGGTCCTTACTGCGCACCTCACAATCTATTAACCAATTGCTTTGATACGCTAGGGATGATGATACATGATCGGAGTGATGGTAAATGTACCCATTCTTCTACTCAGGATGGATACATTCCTATCATTTGCCCAAAGAGTCAGTAAGAAACGCCGTGGCGAACGACAAAGAACAATATGCGCTTCTGCAAGTACAGTAGCACTAGGGATGTCGAAGTGAGTTGGTCGCTAGAGATGACCAGGTAGAAGAGTATTTCGGTCAGTAGGAGGGATGAGTAGGAGAAGAACGAAAGGACAGGAAGAGCGGCTAACGACTTCTCGTCTCGCACCCGTGCTGCCTTGGAATAGGCGACAGCGGACGTTCGTCAAGGAGCGGTCAAACCAAAAGACGAGGGCTTTTCGGCCGTCTCGACATCCCGAGCCAGCGCGCAGGGCCAACGCGATCCTCAAAACTGTTCGGACTGTCTACAACGGGAAAGCAGGTAGAAAGAGAGCAGTACAGAATCAACCCTGTGAAA
>JAASGO010000552.1:0-19953 GCA_023334245.1 Globisporangium cederbergense
AGCGTCAGCCGAGCAAAAAGTGGCTGAGCTGGTGCAAAAGCTGCCACGGACGCGGCCATTTCGACTCATGAGGCACCTGTCGGAGTCGGAACTGTATGTCAGACGCTTTGCTCATATGATCTGCCGTGTCCATGTGCGAGAGGAGTGTTCTCACCAAGCTGTTGTTGCTGTTTGTAGCTTTCGATCCGCGAATCTGAAGAGTGCACCGGAGCCTGTGGTCACCGCAGCACGAACAGAACCGAGGACCGAGCTGCCTCCGAGTACACAGACAAGCGTGAAGACCACCGCGCTACTCGCACCATTGAGAATGCCAACGAAGCTCGGACTCTCCAAGCACGCACTCTCCTTGAATGTCCCACGCGACCGAAATCGAGACATTGCGTCGATCCACTTGCGAGCAGTGCAGCGGCGCTCCAAGTCACGGAAAGAAATCCAGCAAAGGATCTACGAAGCCCAGTAGCCAGCCAAACGCCTTCTTCTATTCGCTCCACCTGCAGGCAAACAGACACACCAAATCGCACCACCTCCGAGCCACTTACCATAACTTCCCAACAGCTCATTAGATACAATGCAACAGGAGAAATGAGCGCGGGGCAAAAGCGAGCTTTACACTGCGTTAACGTGCTCATGCATCTCGTCGTCCTGAATGAAGATGCTGGGCGGGCGCTGACGTCGTCGCAGTGGCGAGGTCGGGAGATCCGGTTGCGCTTTCGTCTTGGCGTCTTCGTGAGGCGATGCATTTCGGTTGCTACTGTTGCTGTTGTTCTCACCCAGTAGTCCGTGGGAACTGTTGACGCTGCTAGTGCTGTCCATGCGATCGACGCGCTGCTGTTGCTGGTGGGCTGCAGCAGCTGATTGCTTGCGATGGTGCTCGGCGTTCGTGGGCGAGCGCTGTACGCGCGGCAAGTTGGTCCACGCACCTTCGTCAACCTTGCGAATCAACTGGAACTCACCGACCTTCTTGATCTTGAAGACCATGACAGCGGTGACGTAGATGAAGATCACATTGATCCACACAAGCATGGCGCTGCCGACCGCGATCTCGTAGAACACGAGGCGCTGCTCCTCGCCGATGACGTCGTCGGCCACAAAGTACTGTCCGATGATGACGTAGGAGAAGCAGATGCCGCTGTTCACAGTCGGAGGGAGCAGCGCAGCGGCAATCGCAGTGCCGACCACGGACGAGATGTTGGCGTTCGACTCGGCGAGCGCGACGCCCGTGCCTGAGAGTGCAGCGACAACTGCCCCAAACAAGAGCTGGATGGCTTGGCCGCGAGAGCGCATCTCGTTCGTGGGCCAGTTCAATGCCGCAGCGTACGGACTCAGCAGCGCTCCGATGATCATACCCAACAGCAGCGTGACCGTCTGAGATGAGGGAGGGAGCGCGTACACGGGTACAAAGAGAAGTGAATCAGTCACACACGAAACCGAGAATACATAGGTTGAGCAACGCGACCATCAATTACTATACCAGAGCAAAGATCTCGTTGAGAAAGCCGTTGATGAAGAGAGTTCGGTCGCGGATCGAATACCCGAAAGCGCAGCCGAGGATGGGACCCTGGCGAGTTGTGACAAACAAGGTGGCACAAACGGTTCGATCAGCAGTACGCATAGCTGACTGGGGTCCATTCGGGTTGCAAACGCACCATCAGCGGCGAGAGGAGCATGGATGCAACCACGTACGTCTACAGAAACAGATAGCGAACAACGGTACATTAGTTAGTAGACAACAAGGAGATGGCAATAGAGCCACTCGATAAAGCAAACGAACGCTGGAGTCACCAGCCAAGCCGATGCCTGCGATCGCCCTATAGCACACAGCATACAGACATCACAGCGCAGTCAGCAACGCCAAGCACTACACACTATACCCATAGTACAGCGACTACGGTCTTACGAGGAGATGAGCAGCATGCCCACGGAATCTCTCGAGAGCGTCGAGTTGGCCTCAATGTGCGCGTACATCTCGGCCACAGGCACGGCCGTGCCCACGTCTGTGGAGCGCTCGAGGATGCGGCCGACGCGGCGCTTCTTCTTCTTGGTCTTGCTGCGCTTACTGATCGTCGTGCCAGGCGTGAGCGACATGACATCGCAGAAGCCGAACTGCACGCCTACACCCATGCCCTGCAGCCTATTTAGAATCGCCTGCATCTCCTCGTCCTCGACGCGAAACGTCACGATGGACGACGTGCGCGCCTCCACGCTCGTCACGTTGTCTAGCTTGAGCTCGTCCTGCAGCGTCGACACCACCTGCACGCACCGCATCACGCATCGCACCGAAAGAATGCATTTGGTCAGTCTGTTTGCCTTACTCCTCACTGCACACTGCACTTCACAGTCTGGCACCATACGAAACACAAGGCGGTCGCCCACTAGCACCACATCACGCACCTTGCCATGCTGCTCATTGGGGATCGTGAGCTGGAACAGCTTCATGATAGCGCCACCTCAGCCTCTTCCTCTGCTGGAAGGTTATGTCTGGAATGAAGTGTGCGTTCGCAAGGATGTTGTTGTGACCAAAATACTGTTCAATAGTGTGGCAGCGTTTGTGCCACACTACTCTGGATGCAACTCAAGCCTTCACCATAAATCAAACTGACTTCATATTTGGATGGCGTATCTTGTTAATAGCCTAAAAAATGGATAGAGTTGCAAAAATGCGCCAGTATCATATCTTGCTTTCTGGCCAACCACCCAGATTTACGAGCAATCGAAGCCTGACTTGGAAATGGTCATCGAGCTTCCGCTCGCTACCCTTAATCTTCCTCATCGTCTCCATCTTCTTCCTCCTGTTCCTCCCCTTCTTCTCCATCGTCATCATCGCTATCTTCATCCTCGTCCGACTGCTCTTCATCCTCTTCTTCCTCTTCTTCCTCATCATCGGCATCACCGCCGTCGCGATCTTCGTCCGCCTCACCACCTCCGCTCTCGTCTTGCGAAATCTCAACAATATCGTCCTTCACTTCCTCAGTGAATCGTAACTCTCCACTAGTTGTCTCCTCAGCTTCAGCACCTTCGCCATTCGTAGCCACTGCCACCGCTGGCTCCTCCTCCACTTCCACATAGCTCAGATAGTCCTCAACGGCGTAGAAACTTGCTTCAACGCTCTTCGCATTCGCCACCGTCATGAGGTTCAGCGGCCGACCGTGCACGCGACCAAAGACGTACCCGCTGAGTGAATACCAGTCCTTCGTCACGCCATCCTGCACCTGCCAGTGGTTCTCACTGCGGAACACGTCCACCCACTCGTCCGCCCCATTGTCGTCAGTCGACACGAGAAACTGGTCGCTGGGCTCCGAATATGCCTTCAAGACCCCACTCCGCCAGCACAAGTAGCGCGGGTCGTACCTCTCGTACCTCAACATCAGGAAGCTGGTGGCGCGCAGCGTCCGTAGCGCAGGCTCAAACATCGAAACCATGCACCAGCAGTAGCCGTTAAAGAGCTGGATACGGGAATCCTCCGAATGGAAGCAGATCCACTCGTGGTCACCGTCCTCATACTCGACCCTGTGCTTGTTCTTCACGCGGTTGTACCGCGTGATAACCCCACGGAACCACTGCTGCTCCAGGGGCCAGTACACGCGGCAGCACATGCCCAGCATCGCCTTCTCAAAAGCGTTCTCGCTCGGTCGCACGTACTGACGGCGCTTGCGCGAGGGGGAGAACCAGAACTGATCCCCAAAGTCGTCCTGGAAGTCGCGCCAGTCGTCGTCGCTCTCGGGCTCCGAGGCCGAGTCGCGGTCAATTAATGCACGTGTTTTCTTTAGCAGCTCCTCTTGCTTCCTAGTAGCCACGTCGCCTTCTTCCAGCATGTGAGTCTGCATCTGCTGCAGCATCCGCTCAAAGTCGATGCGCTTCGCACTCGGGATCTGCGAGCGTCGCCAGGTACGTTGAATGCGCCTTGCAGCACACACGCGCGTGTGGAACTGCACGCGGGCTTCCTGAGCCACGCGACGACCAAAGTACCCTCTTACACCAGCGTTGATGCGACTTGCCGCACTAAACTTGTGCAGCTCGCGCTCGCGCATCTCTCTTTGGTACCGTGACAAATGCCGTCGCGCGCTGTGCCCTCGCCATCGGCTCTGGATCTTCATCGCGTGGCGTACAAGCTCGCGCACTTTCGCATGTTGCTGCTCCAGTGCGGCTCGGAGCGCTTGGTATGCCTTGCGAGCCGCCCGCGATCGGAAGAGTCGCTGGAGCGCGATCGCGGCGTTCTTGCGCTCGAGGCGTCGCTGCTGGTTGATCGCCATGAGATCGTCGAGGCGCGAGCGGTGGAAGCGAGCGCGGTAGGCACGTTGCAGACGTAGCACCGCATCGTGCTTCCTCAGCAGCTCCTGCTCTTTTCGGTACCGCTCGATGGTCTTGAACACGACGTGGTAGTGTTTCCGAGTCCAGTGGCTCCGGTACACGGCTTGGACTCGCACAGCAAACTTGGACCAGTACTGAATCTGTTGCTGTTCAACACTCGTTCGCTCGAGAGCGGCTCGACAGAGAACCCCGCGAGCTAGCGCCTGGATCTTGACCACACTGGTATTCACGAGCTTTGTGCGCTTCACGCGCTGGTTGAGCTCGTGGTTAAGCCGCCAGCGCACATAGCTCTTGCGGATGGTCTTGCACGCGGGCGTCTCGATCATCGTGACGCGCCAGGAGGCCGCGATCTTCCTGTCCACGTGGCCGCGAAAGACCGCCTGGATGCGCAGCGCAGCTGAGTTATAGATCGTCTTCTGCTGGATCGAGAACTTGAGCTTGAGGCCATCCTGCTTTGGTTCGAGACCTCGATACTGTTGCGCCTTCTGGACAAATGGCAGGTGCTCAGCGAGCGTCGCGATGCCGTTGTCTGTGATCTCTTGGCAGCCGTTGACGTTGAGCACTTGCAGCGAGAGGCAACTAGTGGCCACGGCAGCGAGGATGTCTTCGCGCATCCTCAGGCAGCCTTCGAGGTTGAGCGACTGGAGCACGCGGGTCCCCTCCACCATCGCGATTAGTCCAGCTGACGATAAATGGAAGCAGCCGCAGAGGTTCAGACTGCGAAGCTGCCGACAATGTTCGCCGATGTGGATGAGCGCACCGTCAGTCAGCTGCATGCATTTGCGCAGACTCAGCACTCGCAGGCTCTTGCAGCCCTGGACAAGTTTCAGGATGCCCGCATTTGAGATCTTCTCCAGGCCTTCGAGGTTCACAAACTGGAGCGCGAGGCAGCCGACCCCAAGCGCCGCGAGGCCGCGGTCCGAGATGCCCTTTGTGTACGAGATGTCGAGCGAGAGCAGCCTGCGGCACTGCGTGAGCGAGCCCTGCGGCCCCAGCGTCCCGCTGATCCACCCGAGCGCGTCGTCGTTGAGTGCAGGGCAGTTGGACAGGTTCAGCGTCGTCAGGTGCGCGTTGCAGCAGGAGATAAACTCGTGGATGAGCTCGCTCTTGAACTGCAGACACCAGGAGAAGTCCAGCGAGTCAAGCTGCTCGATGCCCGTGGCTATGACCTTGAGGATGTCGATCGACATGACAGACTTGGAGTAGTTGAGGCGGCGGATCGTCGACCCCACTACGTGGATGAACGCCCGGATCCCCACCTAAATCAACTCAGAAAAAGTCAAACATGTTAGAAATCGGTTGGCTCTCAGCTCTTGTATTGCAAAACGGCGCTCACCGGTGTGAACTGCTCGCATCCCGACAAGATGAGTGTCGCGTAGTAGGCGCACTGTCGGATCTGCGGGTCCTCATGTTTCGCGCTCTCAATTCGCGTCAAACTCACTCGCAGCTGACTCGCAAGTTCGTTCAGCAGCGCATCGTTCAGTTCGCTGGCGTACGCTCGTAGATCCAGCGTCTCGGGATCCTTTTGGGCGTTCAGGATGGACGTGGCACGTGCGCCGAGTGCGATTGACGCCTTCTGCAGCGCAAGCCTCCGCTCCAGCGCCTCGTTTTCATCCGAATACGAGTTGTTCCCACGCTTTGCTACTGCTGTTGCTGGCGATGAGGAGCGAAGCGCCACGCCGTGGGCTTTCTTCTTGAGCCTGCCACCATTCTCCAGTGAGCTGTGGCGCTGGTGCTTCCGGTCGGTCATCGGCTCGCATGTTGATTCTTGGTCAGTCTTTGATCTCGCTGAGCTATTCACAAGCGTGACACAAGAATTCGTGTCGTTTCACAGCACCAAGAGCCCAATGGTCAGTTACACCAGCCAGCACACACAAGGCAGACGGTCAATCAGGCAACTAGCTATTAACGATAGAGAAGAAAGCCAGGGAGAAAGGAAGCGTCGCCATGTAGAAGAAAATGTGTCAATCGAGAAAATCGCGGACGGCGCCTTTCTCCTCTCTCGCTCGCTTTTGTTCAGGCCTCCGGTTGTTTCTGGGCTTACTGGGCAAGCTTCGCGAGAGACGCGATGGCATAAATCTTAATCTCCGAGCCGCCATCCACCTTCACGATGCCGTCTGGACCGTCCGTGCCGATGAGCGAGCCCGTCTTGCCCGCTTCGTCGCCCGAGAGGATAATGACCGAGTCCTGTTTCTCCGGCACCACCGGCTGCACGTCGTCGAGCGACACATTGAGCACGCGGCCGTCCACGTCCAGTGAGCATGAGTTGCCACTCACGCTCACAATCACGCCCACGCTCCCGCGGTACTCGCCCTCGACGACCTCCACCTCCACGCCCTTCATCTTCCACGTCACCTCGCCGCTCGCGTACGAACCGCCGTACTCGTCGGCGCCGTGGTGGTACGCTGGTGTCATAGGCACGCCTGAGCCACCCATCATGCCTGGCGTTGCCGCGGGCGTCACGGCCGAGTTCATGCGTCCCATGCCCGTCATCGGCGTCGCGAGACCGAAGGCGCCTGGCGTCATTGGGTTGTGGTGGTAGCCAGGTGTGTTGAGACCTGGCGTGACTGGGTTGAGACCCGGAGTCATGGACGACAGACCAGGCGTCGTCGGGTTAAAACCCGGCGTCATCGGCTCCATGCCCGAGTGGTGGTGGTGGTCGTGGCCACCAAGACCAGGGGTTGCAGCAGACAGGTGGTGCGCTGGTGTCGTAGGGTTCAGACCCGGAGTCGTTGGGTTCAGCCCTGGGGTCGTTGGGTTGTGTGACATCATATACGCTGGCGTTCGTGGCTGCAGTCCTGGGGTCGTTGGGTTCAAACCAGGCGTCGTCGGGTTCGCCGCTGGCGTGACCGGCATCATGCTATCTCTAGTAGGTGAGCGTGGAGCCATCGGCGTTGCTGGGTTCACGAACGAACGGTTACCGCCCATGTGGTCCCCCGAGGGAGCCACGGGGTCCAACGGCGTGCCGAAGCTCGTCGCGTGGGTGATGTCCTTCTCCTGGTTCAGCTGCGTCTCCAGTAGCGCGTCGTCATTCGCAACATTCCACGCATCGCCCGTGCGAGCTGAGGACTGCGGAGTGCCAAGCCCACGGTGCAGCGGCGTCGCCATGGGAGTCATGGCGCTGCCGTGGAGCGGCGTCTGGGACGGTAGCGGTGTCATGCCGTTCATTGGCGTGCCCGTGTAGCGCGGCTTGTCCTGAATCATGCCCTCTCTCGTGCCCGCGAGCGTCACGTGCAGTCGGTCGACGTCCACGACCTTGGCCTTGCAGTGGATCTCCACCTTGACCTTCTGATCGCTCTCATCCACGACAATGCCGATGTAGCCCTTCCACATGCCCTTCTTGATCTTCACGGTCTTGCCGATGATCTCAGACTCGCGCTGAGCGCCAGGACGACCGCGTGGTTGCATGCCGCCGTCCATGCGCGCTACGGTCGAGTTCTGGATCATGTCGGAGCGCGCCTTGCTTCCCGAAAGTACCACTTGACGCGCTCGAGCGACAAAGATGCCAGCGTTCGTGGTCATGCGGTTGTTGTGCAGGAATAGGTATGTGCGGTAGATGTGCTTGACGGTGCCAGCGTGACCGGCGTGCACGCCCTCGACCACGTTCACCATCTCGCCCACGCTTACGTGGTTGTGCTTTTTATCGAGTGCAGCAGTTGCCCGAGACGATACCATCTTGCGCTGGATCTCCTGGTCGGAAATGTCACGCGCCTGGCCGTTCTGGCATAGCACGGAGAACCCGTCGCGGCCAACATGAGTCACCACACCGACGTCACCGTGCGCAAGCTACAGACACATGCAATGATATACAACATGGTTAGTTTACGCCCAGCACGGCCATAAAGAAATAGTCAAACCAACGTACCGCCACGAGGTCGTAGAGCTCTTTCCCCTTGAACGAGTCTAGACCATGGGACACCTCAGCGGACTCTTGCAAGTCGCGAACGCGCACTTGGATCTCTTTCGCCATGCTGTCGACCAGCACGATCGCGACGGGAGAGCCATCCGTCTCGTCCACGGCCACGACGGTGCCCGTCTCCCCCGAGTAGATCCCTGAGACGACCTTGATGTGATCGCCCACTTTGACGTACTTCATGAGCTGCTTGAGCTGGAAGTCCAGGATCGTGTCCTTGATTTCTTCGTGCAGCGGCATCACGCGCACTGTGTCGTTCGACGTGTTCGTGCTCAGCACGACACCCATGAGGTTGATCAGGTCGCCCTCGATCACGCGCACCGTGTCGCCCTTCGTGAGGTCCACCTTGTTCTTCCAGTCGTCGGCCTCAACTGACGTCATGAGATCGTCGTTGCCGTCTCCATCGCCACCGCCGACCGATGTGAACTTGTTGATCTCGTCGAGCGTGGGATTCACGTCCTCCATCTGCAGCATCGTCGCAATGTTCACCTCCTTGATGAGGAAGCCGTCCTTGTAGAAGTCGTTCTCGAACGAATCGAGCATCTCGCCCGTGGACGGGTGACGGCGACGCACCACGTCGAGTCCTTGGGACATGTTCGTACTGAAGAGCTTCTGTGGAGGGCGCTGACCCTTCTTGTACTTGGGCTGCTCGCCACCGGCCAGTACGATCGGATCCAGACGCGGGATCATCTTCACCACCGCCTGTAGAAAGAAGAGTGGTTAACACGAGGCCTGAAACAAGATAAGGATTGAGAAGAGCAGCTTACCCGGGCGCCGTTGTCTAGGATCTCCAACACTTTACACAGGTCTCCTTTGTACAAACCAGCACGCTTCATTCTTGTCCAGGCACCGACCGTGAGAGGCTTGCGCATCTTCTGCACGTGCAGCACCGACGTCATTTCGTGGATCGGCACGAGCTTCATCGTGTACTGCTGCACGTCACGGAGCCCGTTGAGCGCATCCTTCGCGTGCGGCTCGCGCTCCGCCTCGACGTAAATGAAACCCTTCGAGTTCGACGCCACGACAGACTTGATGTTCAGCGGCTCTCCGCGGCGCGCAAATTCCAGGAACTTGTTCATCATCGCGATGACAAGATGCTGCTCGCGACCGGGCTGTAGTTGTTTCGTTCATCGTTTCATACAAGAAGTACACAGTATGAATGTTTTGAACGACCAATGAAAATAAAAGACATCGAGCCACCAGGCTTACCTTGCACTTGAACACCCACATGCGCGGGTCCTGGATCGACGGCAGGAGAGACTGCTGCGCCACCTCACTCTGCATCATGTCACCACCTTCATCATCTTCGTCGTACTGCTTGCGGCTCTGGTGGTGACGCTTCTTGATCTGGTTCACGATCTCCTCAGCGCTCTCCGTGTCGTCGTACTGAGAGCGATCCTGCGGTTCGTAGCGGTACTGGTGCGCGGATTCGACTTCCTCGGCGAGCGCACGCTCGGAGCGGTAGAAATCGCCATCATCGTCGTCTTCCTCCTCCTCCTCGTCCTCGTCCACGTCAGCCTCCTCCTCGATGAACTTGTTCACGGGCTTACGGCGCTTCTTGGGCTTGGGCTTCGTGTCGCTCGCGCCTTTGCGCTTCTTCACGGGCGCCTGCTCCACCTCGTCCTCCGAGACGTCGTCCTCCTCCTCGGGGATGTCGTCCTCGGACACGTCGTCATCCTCCGACAAGTTGCGGTCGTCTTCGCTCGAGGACATAATGCTACTGATGGGATGGATCTCTCGCTCCTGCTGCTGTTTGCTTGCGTGCTGGTGGCGCTTTTTGAGCTCTTCACGCTGTTGGGGGAAGCACTCGCTTGCTGTTTGCTTGGTGTCCCCCTCGCTCTTGGCAAAACGAACTGTGCCACCATGGATGGTTCAGTGTACCCATTGTGTGTACCACAAATAACCCGTTTATTTGCATTATTTGGATAGCGCTGTAGGGATTAGAGCGGTACACCGTCAACAAAGAGAGAGCAAATGCTCGCTGTCGAGCCTCCTCTATTACAGTCAAAGAGGTTCGACAGCGCGTCTGTTGCTTGCTTTTGACCAGTAACGATACTTGAGCGCTTGTCGAATGCACGCAGTGCCTATTTCGGCCAATCGCAGCGGTGTATCAAAGCTCGTGCTGACTAGAGTCACAATCCGTGCAACTCAGCTGGTGGCCCAACCTCACATTCGTCACCGACTCGATTCCTCCAGCTCCCTCTTGCTCAGCATCTTCTCTTTCTTTTTTTCTCTCTCCATCACAATACACCGGAGGAGCGCACACAGAAGCGCAACCGAGAAGTAGGAGGGAAGCAACTGGGAGCCATGGCGGAGCAGACCGACCCTCCCACGACGTCCGCGGCCGCCACGGCCACCGTCCACGACGCGCTCACATGCGGCAGTGTTGCGCCGCCCAAGACCGTCCATGTGCTCGTGCAGAACCCGGTGCTGCTCGCGAACGTGCTCGCGTACCTCGGATCCAAGTACACCTTCGGCTTAGGTGCGTTGCGCTGCGGGAAAGAAGAGGAAGGAATAAAAGAGAATGCGGTAGCTCATGCTCGCCTAGGTCACGCTGCGGGCTTCCACGAGCGAGCTAGGCTTGTCTCTGTCTGTGTGTCAGGACTGGGTTGTCGTATCGACAATATCTGCGGGCGCTTGGATAGTGTGCGCATCGAATTTCGGAATTGCGTGTGCTGATCACTGACTTCTGTGTTGCCGTTGTTGGTGGTGCCATATGGACATTGGGCGCCCAACCGAAATGATTCACCTGTTGTTGTTGCCGCTAACTAGTCACTCTAAGCAAGAGCTGGGCGAGAGAGCTGATGAAGCCGGCTGTGTGGGAGATCCTCGCGAGCGTGCCGTTCCAGCCGCTACTGCTGAACGTCTTCCGAAGAGCGTCGTCGTACTGCTACCGAGAAGTGGATGTGCCATCACCGTACGTTCACTGCTTGTCTGGTATGGAACATGGCTCTCTCTTTGTTTGCGACCGAATGTTGACCCACTATACTATGGCACATCTCGTATAGTAATGTCAATCGCCGCGGATCCCCACCTGTAATTCGCGCGTCGCTACTAAACGAGCGCACGTCCATGCGTGAGTACGTGAACGATCTGAAGTGGATGACGGTCGAGGACAAATGGCTCGAAGCGCAGCCAAAAAATTTCCGCATCGAAGACGTCCCGGAGCTCAAGCTCGAGAGCCAGCAAATCGCGCCAACCGCGTTCGCCAACCCAAAAATCTTGACCAATAAGTACTCTCGGAGTCCTGAAACCCGCGTATGTACTCCCAGTTTGCTTGATCGAGCCTGGATAGGAAGCGACGTTTTCTGACTGTTGTGCTTTATGTGCTGATGATGTACAGCTTCTTACTGGCGGCATCGAGAACGATCGCGCGAACTTTTATTTATGGTCACTGGAAAAGCAGCGCTTGCGTTACTCGATCGCACAAGCTGGCGCGACGTGCTACCACGCGTGCAACGACGCAGTCGCTGTCGGCTGCGCCGATGGCACCGTCCGCGTTTGGGACTTTGAAACGATGGACAATCGGAATTACGACTCAAGCTCGCAGGTGAACGTGGCTCCGTTCGCGACGATCCCGCACCGAAGCTCGCTGGGTATTGTTCCGTTCATGCGATCTCGATCCAGAGACAAAGTCACGAATGTGCGCATTGATTACATCGACGGGACACTCTTGCACATGGCGACGTCAACAGAGAAAGGAGAGGCAAACGTGTGGGATGTGACAAAGGGCGAGCTTATTGTGTCCATTCCAGCGTCGAAGATCCACAAGTCTGCGCTGCCTCGCTCGCAGAGAGACCCAAACCCGCAGATTACGAGTCTGATGCTGTTCCGGAACACGTTGGTGTGCGGCACCTCGTCCGGGTTCATCCGCGTGTTTGACCTCCGCAGCGCGCGACTCACTCACCGTCTTGCTGGTCACCCAGGTGAGCTTCACATTTGCTACTATCAGCTTGTACGGCTGCGTGGGAGTCCAATCCAGCTAAATGTGCTGTGTTTGTTGTCTAGATGCGGTGCTGAACACGGACACGAAGGGTCGAGTGCTCTGGTCATCTGGACGAGAAGGCACTGTCCGCTGGTGGGGAGGCAAGACTGCCAAGATCCTGTCCAAGTCGGCGTTGTGCGCAGGCAGCATCTCGGCATTGGAGATGGATGAGACAGTTGTAGTCGCGGGTTACGACAAGCAAGGAATGGAGGCGTGGGACGTGCGTACGCAACAGCCGCTCTGCACATTCAGCAATTCGGAGCACGGCGGCATCAAGTCTTTACAGTTTGATAGCCGCAAGCTCGTGACAGTCTCGCCGAACGGCAAGGTATGTAGTCACCGTGGTCCAGTGTTTCCTTGTGCACCATGGAGGACCTAACAATATTTGTGTCCCATGTTGTGTGTAGGCTGCACTTTGGCGCTGGTATTCTCCGAACCCGGTGCGATGGTTCACCCCACCGACCCCGTCTGCGAAGTTTATCTCCGCCCAGTACGACGACAGACATCTCGTGCTCGGCACCGACCATGGCGAGCTTGTGGATTTTGATCGAGTATCAGCGGTTTTGTAATGAAAAGTGATGTCGACAGAGTAATTTCTCGTTGGAATGACGTGGAGCAACCAAGTAACATCGCTGCAGTACCAGCGAAAGGAATCTGTGGAGAACAAGTTGGACAAATGAAGTGAGTTGCCAGTTCATCTGGTGTGAATAGTGTGTTCCTTTCCTTTAAGCCTCGATGTTTTGTTACTGCCGCGGCGGCTTCTTCACGTACACGACCTTGCCCTTGAGTACATCGTTCTTCCCACCAGCTCTTGCCACCAGGACTTGCGGGTCTGCTTGAAGAGAAGAAGTGGGCTGGTTGAAAGCTCCGTCATCGCTGAGCGCGTCTGAGAGCGTTGCTGGTTGGATGAACCGCGGATTGTGGTGGAACGTGGACTTGCCACTTGTCTCGTCGGGTATGCGCACGATGACACCCGCAGAGGTCTTCAAAAGCGCCACGGGCTCCGGAATCGGCTGAGGAGCGTTGTGTTTGCTATGCAGAGAGCCCATGTGATCGGTACTGCTGCTTATGAGGGTCTGCGCTACGTCAATAGCTAAATATACTAATAAGTGGCAAGCAACGTAGACATACATACTGGACACAATAGTGGGATTCATCGACGCGCCGTAACGTAAGGTGTTTAGATGTACATAATACTTGGGTTGGAGGAGGAAAGAAACACGCGAGCGGCACTCACTCAAAAATCGTCGTTGGAGAACAGCGTGTCTGCAATCCCAGGGAAGCCCACGAAAAGCCACTTGGCGCCATTCGACTCTGTCCGTACTTGGACGGGATGCGGCTGCGCTTGGATCTTCACAGGTATCATGCAGCTTCCGTCTTCCAGCGAGAATGGCCAGTGGTGGCGCGGACACGAGACGCACACGGTCCCGTCGAAATCTTCGATGTCGCCCAAGTGAAGTGATGCGCCTTGATGCGGGCAGGTGTTGTCAATCGCGTAGAACTGACCGTAATTCTTAAATATCGCTACGTCTCTTCCGTTAATCTCGGCCTTCACGCCTACATGAGTAAGAACATGCATGTGTAGAGAATGGTCAGGTCATGCATAAAGGCTTCATGAACAGCAGTCACGCGACGAGGACAGTCGTACCGATCGTGACTGTGCGCGTGCCAGCTTTAATGCGCTTTCTTCCCGTCACGCTCATTTCATACTTGGGCTGGAATTCGCTCGCTTCAAGCACATCTGGGTTCATATGAAAACACATGTACAGCAACACAGCAGGTCAGCTCGAGCAGCTTGTCCACACATCGCAGAGCATGCCCGCTTCGCTGTTCGTTGTGCACGCACCTTCGGGGTGCACCATCGAGTTAAACCATAAATACTTGGCGGCTTCTTGCTCGCGCTGCAGTTGCAGGAAGTGCTCGTCGCTGTCTTCGTATCGGAGCGCCGTTGCAGACGCGCGGGATGCGTTGCGCATGCTTCACAAGCAGCAGCTCAAGCACCAAGTGCGGCTCGGTGCGTCAACGCAAATGCGCATGTTCTCTTGCTGCTTCAAGCGCCATCTCATCTCGGCCTCGAATTTGAATTTTCGATTTTTGTTTGGACGATTGGAAATGAAACAAAAAATGCGTGCCTGCGTAATTACGTAATCTTGCCTGCTCGTAAAAATATCTTTTTTACGAACACGCTTTCGATGGTGGCCGCCCAAAAATCTTTGCTCGCCTGTTTGTGTGTAGCGAAAGAAGAGGAAAGCAATTCTTCTCATTGACTCGAGGCGACGGAGTGAGTGAAGAGCAGATCGACGCAGTATGGGCAGTCGATACGGAGGTGGCGGCGGCGATGACTTCAGGGGACGCGGACGCGACCGCAGCAGAGACAGGGGCTACGGTAACTTCAACGGTCGTGGTGGCGGAGGCGGAGGCTACAGCCGAGGCGGTGACCGCATGGGACGTCGCGGCGGTGGCGGGGGCGGTGAACAGAGTGGCGGCGGCGCAGAACACCTCGCGCGCATTCACGGTACCGAGGAAGACCGTGTGAACTGCCCATTTTACTTCAAGATCGGCGCGTGTCGTCACGGAGACCGCTGCTCGCGCCTGCACAACAAGCCCGTGTTCAGCCAGACAATCCTCGTGAGTCACATGTACCAGAACCCAATCTCGCAGATCATCGCGCAGAACGGCGACCCGTCGCATCTCGACCAGAAGCAGGTGGACGAAGACTTTGAGGACTTCTACGAGGAGGTGTTTGAAGAGCTCTGCAAGTTCGGTCGGCTAGAGGAGCTCAACATTTGTGACAACCTCGGCGACCACTTGGTCGGCAACATGTACGCTAAGTTCGAGGATGAGGAGTGCGCGGCGGCGGCGCAAAAGTCTCTCTACGGCCGATTCTATGCGGGCCGTCCGCTGGTGTGCGAGTTCTCGCCCGTGACGGATTTCAGAGAGGCCCGCTGCCGTCAGTTCGACGAAGGCACGTGCAACCGTGGCGGATACTGCAACTTCATGCACATTAAGACCGTGCCGCGTTCAATGGAGCGTGAGCTGCAGCGCATGTTCAACCGCCCTCGCGACAAGAGCCGCAGCAGAAGCAAGAGCAAGAGCAGAAGCCGAAGCAAAAGCCGGAAAGGAAAGGGCCGTTCCCGTTCGCCATCGCGCTCTCGCAGCGGTTCTCCCCGAGACCGCAAGAGCAGTCGCCGAAAGAGTGTGAGCCGCTCGCCATCGCCGAAGAAATCTCGTCGCAGTCGCTCTCGTAGCCGCAGCCGCAGCGCGTCCCCCGTTCCAGCTTCATCAGCTCCAGATTCAGCACCAGCAGCAGCAGCAGTAAAAGACGAACCAGTCGAGGCGGTGAAGAAGGAGTGAGCAAGCGCCTTTGCATTTGATGAGAGAGGCAGTGAAGTACCAATGACAGCATCTTCGTCATTCTTTCCAGCCGACTTTGGTCTCGTATACATGAAGTACACAGGAAGATCCATCAAGCGGGCGGCAAACAGACAGGATGCATTGGACGAGGAGGGACAGGATGCATGCGTTCATCTCTAACTTGCGTGTGTGGTGAACGAACTGAATTGCACGTGATGCATTTCCATAGATTTCTTGGCTGAATGTGTGTGCTTCTAGCGTTTCTCGCGCTCGGATTCCGTCCGCACTCGGAAGTTTCCTTCCGAGGTTGCAGTTGAGCGCGCACTATTCAGAGCAGGTGGGCAAGTTGCCTTTTACGTTTTTCACAACACCAACGAATGCGGGCTTCAACATCGCGCCAAATGGTTTTTCATGGAGATGGCAACCAGCTTCGCATCGACGAGCACGAGAACCTGTTTTACGGGCGCGTGTCCATTATCCGTAGTGACGAAGATGGTGGGGATGACGATGTACGCATGAAGCCTCGCTGCCATTTGTGCAGTTGAAGCTCATGCACGGCAGCAGAGCGATCGGAACGACGCAGACCCGCGCTGATGGCTCCTACACGATGCAGTTCACGATGACTACCATCGCAGCAGCGCCGCAAAAGTGCAGGAAGCATCCAAACGTGTGGTTGCACATCGTCAACGATGAGATCGACCCGTGCAAAGCAGTGAGCATCACCAGTAGCTCTTCGTTCGCAGCAGAGCTGCTCGATGTCATCCATGCGGATCGCCGAGTGCAGGATAGATTAATCTGGGAGCAATTGCCTGAGATCGATTTACGTGAAGTGTTCCCGGAGCGTGCAGCCGTCTGTCCAGTCGCATTGTATCAGGAAGCACCGGCACTGATATCGAGGTTCTAGGACTTGCAGGCGGATGAGTTCCACCCTGCTGTTCACGAGCTGGCTGCAGAGGCGATCAGAGACTTCCGTTCTCGCTTATCGAGGCAGCGATCGTGCTCTGCTACAATATGTTCGTCATGCTGTTCTGTGCGTTAATGTGGGTATCAAGAACGAACTCGACGAAGCATGAAAAAGACACACCTTCCATTCGTCAGGATATGGAGGAACGGACGCGGTTGGCATCTTCAAACAGGCTCTCATCGTACGGCCAGACAATGAGTATGTTTAGCAGAATGGCTCACAACACAAGTGAGAGGCTCAACGAGGAGGTCAGTGAACATACCGACAAAGTGAATGGTGGCGGACGACGAAGAATTGCACAGCTCCATGACGAGTCCTGCGCTCATTACAGCGGTCTTGCAACAAATACGGTCACTGCCACAAGCGCACAAGACTCTCGCTACAGCAGTCAACGGAGGTAAGTAGATCCAGACGACAAATAGAAAGCAAAACCTAGTCTGATTGATTATATTTCGTAAAAAAACTACTGGTAGGCAAATCCTATTGCACTCGATGCTTCGTGACGCCTGCCTCGTGCGCTACTTGTCGCCGCCATACATGCAGAATAACAAGTGAGGAGAGTATAAGCCGGCTATTCTTCAAAGAATGCGTCCTGCATGTGCTGCTTTCGTCGTCGGTCGCCCTTGAGCTCGTTGCTTTTCTGCTTCCTCGACGACGACTTCTTGTCGAACATCTCACGCTGCTCAATGGTTTTCACCAGCAAACAAATACAAGTCAGCAAGGCAAGCCCCATATTCGCAACACGTCACAAACACGAGGTACTACGTACTCTGTCGATTATCCGCTCCTCCAGTGTCTCCGGCAGGTCGAGGATCGAGCGCACGACATTGTTGTACTTGATGTGTTCCTGGAAGCCCGTGCGAAGCGCGCTCTTAATCGCCTCTAGCTGCTTGATCGAACGCCACGACTTGACGTCCAGCTGCTCGTTCTTGACCGAGAACGACACCTGCGGCGATTCTCCGTGCTGCAAAGATCATCAAGCAAAGAACACATACATCAGTACAATCGCTACCAAGGTGATTTTGGATGTACTGCGCCAGCCAAATCGTACCGCCAGAGTTGCATGCACGTCGCGGAAGACCATGCGCTGCACCTTCCGGTCCTTCTTGCTGTTTTTCTTGCTGCTGTCTTTGCTCATCACACGGAACTTCTCGACGATATCTTCGTCGTACGGCAGCGTCATGCCACACTTCTGTGACGCCTCGTAGAGCATCGCAATGTTCTCACCCGCGGCAGAGCGCACTTCCACGTCCACGTGCGTTAGCAGCTCCAGGAAGCGCGGCAGATTTCTAGCGATGGACAAATAACACAAGCGAACAAACACAATCAGAATGCCATTCTGACACATCTACAAATAACTTCAGAGACTCAATTCGCACCTGTCAACGTATTCGTCTCCGATCAGCTCTTCGTCCGACAGCGAGGACGCCAAGAGGCCCCACGATTCGAGCGCCACCGAGCAAATGCTCCCGACGATCTTCAGGTCAAAGTACTTTTCAAATAGCGCAATGAGAGACTCCGTGTTTTCGTCTTCAACGCTGCACACGAAGCAGATCAGCGCAAGCGCTCGCATGCTCTAGAGCATACGCAACACCAAGCAACAAGACACAACAATAAGCCAACTGCGAGCCATCCTCAACTCAATCGATCTATCTGTGACGTACCGCGGCCTTCACAGCTGGGTTGCGCGAAGCTTTCGCGAGCGGCGAGAGCACGTTGCTCGCGCGCTGGAAGAATCGCTCTTCGTCGGCGCCCTGAATGAGCGCCATGATCGCGAGAATACGAGAGCCATGTAGCGCTTCGTCGTCCGACGGCTTGCGCAGACAGGAGAGGACGTTGCTCACAAAGCTAGTCGCACATTTCGTTTCCAATGGAGAAACAAATAAAGGTTAGCTCTTGTTGCAATGCCCACATTGCGCAAACCGCCGCATAATTTGCATCATCATCTTTGCGTACCTTTCCGTGATGCTGTCTGGTGGCAGATATTGCGCGAGGTGTCCGCTGAGCTTCTCCAGCGCAGCTACACGCGTTGTCGTTCTAGTGCATTACACCATTAGCGATCCACATGCATCAATACGTGAGCATCTATATCCACCCACCCACACATTCATTCCAAGCACACAACTGCCAAAGTGATAGATACCGTTTCTCAGTGAGCTCTTCGATCGCTTCGTCCACGGCGGCGTCCTCGCCATCGCTCTTCGTGTACGTGTCGTAGAAATCGGCATCGTCCGAGAGGTTCGTGCGTCCCGTCTCAATCGACACCATCGACCCAGCATCGTCAAAGTCTTCGTCATCGTCTTGGCGCATCTTGCGCGCTCCTAGCAACCATTTGCGGTCAGCGATCGTTACGCCCATTGCCTCTTTTTTTCTTGATGTGGATAAGAAAGCAAAAGCGAATGTGCATGCACTCACCTGCTTTCTTCTTGCCCATGGCGCGTGAGAGTGCGTTGGTGCCGTTGAGCGCTGGTGGCTGCTGCTGCTCTTGTCTACTGTCGCTTGGCGGAGGGAGGAGAACTTTAAAGTGTAGAGCTGCTGCTGCTGCTGCTGGTGCTCCTTTGTCGATTGCGTGAGCTGCTTTTTCTTTGGCTTCTTTCAACTTAAGTTCGGGCGGGTGTCTCGTTTTGCAGCTTGGTTGTCTCGTGTTTCTGTCGAATCATCGCATGTCTCGCAGTCTGATAGTATTGGACAAAGTATGACGCTTTCAAACAGCAAATCCGGCACTGAACAAGCGATTGGCAACGTACAAGTAGCTAGCGGTACAGTGCTTTTATTTTGTAGAGGTTTACCACATAAACGATCACTACAGTAAGTCTACTCTTGTACTTTTCACAACAGCATGCTAGAGAACTAGCAAGCTGCCGCACGCGTCAAAGACGTCCGCTGTAGTCCGGTAGTCACAAGTCCTATGAGTGGACTTGCAACGATCCCGCGCACACGTAGCGCAGAATATTCAGCGCAGCATTCGCGTCCCGACCCACGTTGTACGTGCGGTGAGGACACTGAAACACGTCGTTGCTGCCGAGCTTCACATGCAGACGGTAGCACTGCCCGCACGTTCGACTCGTGTACATCTCCGAGCACACCACCACAGACTTGCCCTTCACCTTGCACTTGGCTTGGAGCAACTGACGGAACTTGAAGTGCTTCAGGCTCAGCATACTCTTATTCAAGCCGTGGTTGCGCGCGCTGCTTTTTTCACCATTTCCTTTGTCTTGAAGATCGGGAGCAAGATCATGTCGTAGTGCTTGGTCAGGTACGCGCACATCTTGTAGTGCAGCTCCTTGGCGAGGTTTGTCAGCTTGGCCGTGCAGCTCAGGAACGTACGCCTGGCTTTCACGTACGCCCGATACTGCCACCGCTTGCTCTTGGTCTTCTGGTTCTTGAACTTAGCCATCGTGCTCTGGGCTGCTGCCTGACGACTCCGTA
>JAASGO010000553.1:0-19898 GCA_023334245.1 Globisporangium cederbergense
AGGTGCTTCATTTAGCTACTGAGGCTTAGAAACCCTGCCACATTCTGATCCTATCTGCGATCGATGTGTCTCTCCTCTCTGTTGCACACCCTCGGGTGTCGTTCCCCACCCAAGCTTGTACATCTTGGAACCGTCTGGCCGATTCGCCGGTCTCGTCTCGCTGCAGTGTTGCGCTGCTCTTTAAGTCCATCGTGATATTTGCCAAGGTGTCGGCCATCTTGTTAGTCAGCGTGTACGATGGGGTGCTGGTTTGGACAACTTGGGTGATCCTGGCCGTATTATGTGTTTCGACCGTTTGCTCGGTGTTTTTACTAGTCTCTCACTCGATATGGGAGGTTGAGTCAGCAACCTTTTTATCATAGGATCAGCGTTTGCTTTTTATCGAGCTGAATACATTAGCGGAACTGGCCGGTAGTAGTTTTGACCCCCTTTTCAGTATGCTCGGTTGGGTCAAAGCTACTCCCGGCTGTGCTAATGTACGGCTCGGAGAGAATGCTTTTGGCACCTATAATACCTAAAAGGGTTTTTGGCTGCTGGCATTTCACAAGAGAGAGTTGCATGGGCGCGATGACGGAAAAGCCAGCAGCGATCTCGTGTGCTCGCGCAGCAAGTTGGCTCGCTTGTCTATTTGCTGGATGAGCCACATACGCAAGCACGCTGCACACAGAGAAGAGCGGCACTCGCCCATTTCACACGAGAGAGAAAGTGAAGGGGACTCCACCCATTTCGCTCGCTCGCTCGCTTTCGATCGCGCGATCTTTTTCTTCTACCGTCTGCGCCCGCCATCCGCATTCGCTCGCTGCAGCGCTTCTCCGTTACGAGGCGTCAGGTGACATACACGCGCGCACGAGCAGCGCTTCGACTAGCTGGAAAACACCGAGGAGCCGTTCGCTCACTCGCTCGCTTCGACGTCCGCGCGCACCCGCGTCTGCAGAAGAACGATCCGCGCGCACGCGAGGCGTTGCCGTGACCGCAGGTTCACTCGCGCGCGCTTTCCCACCATCATCCGCGGCCCGCAGATCCGATCCACACGCGATCCAATCCACAGGTTGGCTGACACGGCCTGCGACAACAGAAAGCTTCCACGCAATACGCAAGGCTTGCGCGACCCGAGTGACATCCAATTGTTCCCTTCCGCTTGCTTGTGTTGCTTGCTTGTGTTCCATCCGCACCACCAGGTAAGTAAGTGTCCGTCCAACTGACTACCTCTTTCTGAGCCTGTTGTTCCATTGGCATGCTCGACTTCCCGCTGCATGAGGGGTTCTTCCCGCAGATCGCGCTGGGCGCGGACGAGCTCCGGTACTACAAGCGCCTGGGCAAGGAGCGCGTGGCGCAGCTCATCCGCGTGATCGAGGACGCCGACTGCGCCTACAAGTGGACGGACGTCAAGCGGTCTGCAGGTGGCGGCCACAAGAGCGGTGTCCTCTATGGCTATGGCTTGGCGTCCGCAACCACGATCTGCCAGAAGGCGCAGTTTCTGGACTTCCACCCGGGCAACAAGGAGGCCGTGGCATCCACGCTGCTCAAGGCGAGCGTGCAGATCTCGGACGTGCGCGTGGAGGAGATCCTGAGCGTCGTGGCCAAGAGTAAGACCAAGGATTTCCGCAAGACGAGCAAGTACGTCCACGGCGCGTCCTTCGTGGACGGCCGCACGCTCTTCGCGTTCCCGTCGTCGTCAAGCGGTGGGCGTGTGCGACCGGCGTACAGCTACCGCGCGATCAAGTGGCACGTGATGAAGAGCAAGCAGCAGCAGCAGCGCAAGACCGCTGCCAATGACGCCAAGTCGCTCGACTTCGCGTATCTCGAATACGCCGGCAAGCGCAAGCCGCCGCCCGGCTCGCACGTCGTGGGCTTCTGCGTTCAGGAGTCCATCACGCGCGAGCGCGAGATCCCAACGCTCGAGAGCTTCGGCATTGCGCGGGGGTACCTCTCGCGCGCGGGCATCGTGGTCTCGCGCACGCACCAGACCAACGTGCTCAAGGTGACCGCCATTTGCCAGGTGGACGGTGACCTGAACCCGGTCATGCGGTCCGTGCTCGAGGAGCTCATGCAGGAAAGCGTGTGCGCCGTGCAGCGCGTGCGCGGACTGCTTGAGAGACAGCGCGTGAGCAGCCTGCGCTTCGTGGAGCAGTGGCAGTGGGTGTCCAACGCGGACCGCAAGGCTTGCGCCGTGTGTCTGCGCGGCTTCTACTTCCACCGCAAGCACCACTGCCGCACGTGCGGCGAGGTTGTGTGCTCCAGTTGCGCGCCTCTACGCGAACTGGAGGAGCCCATCTTCGACATCACGCAGCTGCGCGTCTGCTCCGTGTGCATGGCCAGCGCGAGCGCCAACTTCAGCACGCACCATCTGTCAGCGGCCGTGAACACGTCCGGGAACCAGGACTCGTCCACGTCCAATGGGGACACGGAGTCGTACATCCGCGGCCTGCGCAGTCCGCAACACAACTCGTACGAGGACATGATGTTCCAGATGCGCGAGTCCAAGGACCGCGACCGCCGAGGCAGCGACGCGGCCCAGATGGTGTTGGAAGGTGTGGCCGCTCCGCTAAAGGAGCGGCGTCCGTCGGCCCAGCTGCAGCCACAAGTCCAACAACCACTCAAGTACCGAGACGTAAAACCGCAGGAGAAGATGCAGGCGCTCACGAACGTCGTGAGCCACATCCGCGACATTCGCGACACGATCAACATCAGCATCTCCGAGGTGGACTTTGACGCGGACGAGGACGCGGCCAATGGGGACGGCCATCTCGCGGACGACGAGATCTTCAACGACGTGCGCACGCGCATGCACAAGATCCGCGAGACGCTCGAGTCGTCGGTGCACAACTTTGACGCGGCGTTGGCCAACGCCACGCACGCGCCCGTGTACCCCCGCAAGCGCAGTGCTCGCAAGATCAGCCCCAAGAGCCACAACAATGAGGACAGTGCGGACGATGGAGGACCAGAGGGACAGCATGGCGTCCGCGGGTTGACCAAGTCGTCCGACGATAGCGGGAACGAGGACAATGTCATGACACCAGAGCAGTTCGCGTCCGTGGCGCGGATCACGTTTGCGGCCGCGCGGGCGACCAAGCAGGCTGGCGAAGCATTCCTGTCGTCCTGCGGCTCGGACGTCGTGCGTCTCTCAGATGTGGACGATGCGTCCGTGCGGACACCCGACAGTTTCGGAACTGGCTACAGCGACGGCAGTCAGGATCCGTACGCGTCGTCCAACTACGAGCGCGTCATGGCCTCGTACAAGGACGAGGAGGACGATGGCCTTAAGCAGCCGTCTTACAACAGTAACCAGCACTCGCCGCCTGTCCCACTCAGGCGGAAGAAGTCGATCAACGTGAACCCGTCGTCCACGCGGCGCGCGAGCGAGATCTTCCAGCTTGAGCGCAAGATCGAGGAGCTCCAGCACAGCCTGGAGGACGCGCAGCGCAAGCTCTCGGTCTTTGAGATCGAGGAACCGGATCCGGAGCAGAAAGGCCCATTGGAGGTCGTGTACGAGGAGTCGGCCCAAGTGGAGATCGAGAGCGTCTTTGAGGTCTTTGGCGACCGGAGTGACTTGAGTAGCAATTCTGCTGCTGGTGGCGGACGAGAAGCGGTCACGATCCGACCTTCGTTGTCGAGTGATAAATTGGTGACCACGTACGACCTCGTGACCGAGTTGCGCGGCGTGATGAACTCGAGTGAGATGACCAAGCCCACGGGCCGCCGGTCGTTCATCAAACCCCCATCCCCACCGCTGGAGCACCACCACTACCACCAACAGCAGCGCCAGAGTCTGCCGTCCTTCGGCGCCGGGTCCATCATGCCGTCACCCATCCCAAGGAGAAAAGGTACGAGCCCGTCGCCGACAGGGTCATTGGACAGTCACATCAAGGCTAAGCATGTGGACATGATGAACAACACGGCGTCATCGTCCGCTTCGGGACCGCAGGGCCACAGCTTCACATCCTCTAACGGTGTCCTGGTCGGTAGTAACGTGAACGCCGACACGAGCCTTGAGTCAGCGCGGTACCAGCACCTCATGGGCTCAGCTCAGATGCTCCTCGGTGGCGACGACGACGACGACGACGACGATGACGACGATTCGTCCGACGAACAGGATGACGAGGACGACCAGTTCGTGATGATGGGCACCCTCGAAGAACCAAAGCTGCGTTTACGACCGGCGGAGTTCGTGGAGCCGCCGTTCTTCGCCAAGAGCGAGCTGGAGCCACCCGAGTCGCCCGAGTCGTCCGAGATGAAGCATCGACCTGGTGCCAATGGAGAGCGCCGACACACTGGCGGTGAGCGTCGTGACGAGAGCGAGGAGCTTCGTAAGCTAATGGAGGGGCTCAGCCGTCCGCGCAGCAACTCGGTGCCCTTTGGCTCCTCGAACCAACTGGGCGGCGCGCCAACGTCAGACGAGAAGCACGAGAAGCCCGCGTGGAGCGACAACGTGCCGAACCGCGCGCAGAACTCGTACCACATCGAGCAGACGCTGCGCGAGGTGCGCAGCTGCTTGTCGTCGTTCCTGGTCGAGTGTCCGTCGGGCCGCGAGCGTGAGCGTAAGCTCAGCTCGATCTTCAAAGTGCTGCGCTCGTTGCACCGCGAGGGTGTTCGCTCTAAGTTCCGCACTTTGAACCACGACGACATCCGGTACGTCAAGGTGCTCAAGGAGACACCCAGCATCATCCGGTTGCTCAAGCTCGCCGGGTACGTATCGCTGCCGCAGAAGCTCACGATGCGCCGCGTGGACCAGCCGTACATCGGCGTGATCCTGCGCGAGATCCAGGCCGACCTCAAGCACTGAGCGTAGGTGCTGAGAGCTGGGTTTGTTTTTTATTTAAGAGCCGACAAGCGGTGGTGGTCACGGTGGTGGTGAAGCAAGAAGAGGTGAGGGGATACAATGAGAGGAATAGAGTAGAAAAGCAGGATCAAAGTTTTTCTTCTTTTTAATTAGAAATGTGAGCAAATACAGTAGAGTGAGAGAGAGAGAGAGAGAGGCGGCAAGCTTCAGGTGGAAGTTGGAGGTGATGGAGGTGGCGGGCTCCGGTGGTGATGGTGCGTTGGGTTTCCATTGCGACCTTCTAAACGCCAAGCCTGTGTGGGTGGCGATGCATTGCAAGAATGAATGGGATCGCTGAGGGCTTCTATGCGGACTTGTCGATGAACGCCTTGATCTTCTCCAGCATGTCGCTCTTCACGGACTCGGGGACGGATTCTGCGTTTAGTAGACAGACAGTCAGAGTGCACATATTCGCATGAGTGTGAGTGAAGCCCAAGCTACCAACCACACAGCTGCTGGCTCAGCTCACGTACCTTTGCCTTTGGGCGTGATCTCCTCCACGAGGTCCTCCACGGTCACCTGGTCGATACCCTTGTTGCGGATCACCTCTGTTTGCAGCCAAGCGAAAGTCAACAAGAGCAATGTGTCACAACACGTACGTCCACACAACAATCAACACATACAAGCAAACAGACACACGAGCACACCTTTGCAGTGCTTCTTCATCTCGTCCCGCCAGCCGCACTCGATGAGCTTCTGGCGCAGCAGCTCTTTCAGGCGTTCCTTCTCGCCGCTCTCCACGAGCTTCCGGCTGATGCGCTCCTTCACCTGCTCGTCGCGGCGCGAGCGGTCGGCGAACGTCCTGCACGCAGCATTCATTGCAGCGTTCGCACATCAGACATACAAGCTTGCATTCAGAGGTACTATTGCGGTCCGCTAGTGGATGCACTATGTATGCACGGACGGCACAGCACGCGCGTCATGCATGCGTGGTGACGCGACTCACTCTTCCATGTCGCTCACTTGCAGCTCGAGCTTGATGGTGCAACTGAATAGCCGGATGATAACATCAGCTCTAAGTGCGTGCAATTAAGTGCGGGAAATATACGCAACTATAGTGGTGAAAGGATTTGTCCACTGTGCCGTCAGCATTCACGGGCATAGTGAGCGCAAGTCAAGTGTATTTTGCACTTCAGTGAAGTACGCGATTAAGTTTTGTGACTTGAACCAGCACTGCTATCCTACGTTACGGATTCCAATTGCTGGGCCAAAACCATACCCAAAGAGTAGAATCGGGTGTTAGCCAACTTCCTTGTTCTGGATGGTTCACATATATTCTACGTTTAGGGAGATAAACAAGACTGATCCTAATTTATCCGTCTAGAATCCTAGTTTTTCACACTCTTTTTGATTGGTAAAACCCTTTTTAAAACAGCTTGCGCTGAGTATACTTTTTTGAAATGGTTCATGACATTTGGTTCCGTCACATGTCATGAACGGTCTTAAGATGTAATTAAGATACATCTCGTACTGGCTGCCACCACCGACCTACGGACCTGCGACACGGTTTCAGTTCAGCAACTGGTGGTGAAATGCGATTTTGACACCTCGTTCGCCACCGACGCGTCCTCACTTTTGCCAGTTTGACCACGCTCGAGATTCGACTCCCGCTAGCTCACGATCTTGGAGAACTGGAACGTGCGCTGGCTACGGCGCTCAAGCTCACCTGGTTGCTCTTGAGCACCGAGAGCTCGTACCAGATGAGGTGCTGGCACGGAAGCTGGTAGAACTCGTAGAACTCGCAGTCGCAGCCGCTGCAGTCGCGCTGCACCACGTGACTCTTGCGTTGTAAGCTATCGAGGCTGCTACTCTGAACTGATGAAGAGCGAAGGCGATGGATTGACCAGTCTCGCGTCTCTATCCAGATCGTCGTTCTCGTCGCATTTCATCGGCTCGCTCTTGTAGTAAGAGCTGTTCCGAGCACTCGACAACCGCGTCTCGAGCTCCCTAATGCGGTCCGAGTGCGCTCGACAGCGGCGCTGGAGGTTCGTCACACTCTTTTGGTCGTTCGGAAGGCTCGGGTTTCCGCTCGTTACGGCACGCAAACTGCGCGAGCCAGACTCGGATCTCTCTTAAGTGGCGTCGCCGCTGCTCGTGACACTTGAGCAGCTTCTGTTCGATCAGCACGGCGATGACACGTTGCTCCTTCTCAGCCAACGATTGCTGCTGGTGCTGAACTAGCTAGTCATCACCTCTGAGCTGAAATCGACCCATGAACGGCTCGACATTGTCGTGGTGGTCATAGATGTATGGGTACGTGGCCACACTGGCCAGCAACCAAGTCTCGAATAGTAATTCTCCCAGAAATTGGCTCTCGACCGACTTGCACCCGACGTGGCTGAGCAGGTGGCCGCGAACGCGCATGCCGTAAGCATCTCAGTCATCATGGGCGCGAAGCTGTGCGCGTCCTGAGCGTCGCCGTCGCCCAGAAGCTGTCGACTGAGCACGCAGCGAGGAATCTGGTCGCTCTCAAGGACTCTAGAGCCCACCACAAATTCGCAACAAGGCACGTGATACGACGGGCTGTCAGTGTTGGTAGGTTGGCGGGACCAAAGCCACAAGAGCTGTTTTGAGTTGATACGTACTTGTTGTCGAGTGGCGCCTGAATGGTTTGCGCTGATGGGAAATGCACAATGAGCTGCGCTCGTCCGTCGCTGCTGACCAGGATCGACGAGTTGAAGATCTGTGGCAGCAGTGGTCACAAAGAGCATGTGTGCGATTCGGTCGAGCCGCCCAGCACTCCGCTCAAGTGTATCAGTATCCCACAGAAGTGAACGAACACATACGCCTCCAATGGCGACGCTCGACTGCATAAGCAAAGCACACGAGCGCACAGCTCAGTGTCATCCCAGCAGATTCGTAAGTTATGCCAAAACGTAAGGCTCACGACCACACCTCATGGGAGAGCGCCCAGCGCACTCACGACGCCTCGGATGGAGTTGCTCGACAAGTTGGCGCGACATTTGGGAAAGAATCCATCTGGTTCTCCACGTGCGTCTCGTTGTGCTGTTGTGGGCTTGTGGTCTCCACAACCACACCACAGCCACACCACAACCACACCACGGACGCGAGAAAACAACCGCAAGCAAGCAAGCGCAAAGCAAAGCAAGCAAGTGCAGAGGTCGTCCGCAGCACAACGTCCGCGATCCGCGAGAGACCGCCGCACCGCATCCCGTCAGAGAGCGAGAGAGAAAGAAAGAGCTGCGCCTCAGATCAGTCGGTGCACCGACGGTCCGTCCCCCAGTGCGCGTACGACCGATCGATCGTCCATCGGCCCACAGTCCGCAGTCCCCCACCGACCGCGCGTTCTTTTCTTTTCGAGCCGTACGCCCATACGAAGAGGAGGAAGGAGAAGAGCAAACCCCGACGACCACACCACACACGCGCGGCGGCACAACAACGGACGACAAACACAAACCAACAACAACAGTAAGACTTGTTGGTTGTTTGTTGTTGTTGCGCCTGTTTGTTGTCGTTTGAGCAGCAAGTCTCCTCCGGATATCATACAACGAACGTGACTGCGACTGCATTCCGCTGACAGCTCGCGATTGCACAGGTGACGCACTCATTCCCCCATTCGCGGCGTCCGCAGTAGACCACCGTTCCCCCCTCGCTTGTTGAACCCGTAGGCAAGTTGGCGTTCCAGGTCCAGCTCCGATCCCCCTCAACAAACACGATTGCGTCCGCGTCCCCCGTGTTTCTACGCTCGCCGTCCGCATTGTCCACACATTCAACGGTTTCGTCCACATCCGCGCCCACATCCACATCTACAGTCTCCGCGAGCAAGAAGCGCAAGCGAGAGAGCAGTAGTAGCAGCGCGACCGGATCCCCCGCGTCCACGATCCTCTCGCCAGCACGACTGGCCACGCCATCCCCGCCAGCCCCGCCAGCCGCGGCCATCACGGTCACCGCAACGACAGCCACGACGCTCCACATTGGCGTGGATATGCCGCTGCGCGAGCCGTCCCCGCCGCTGAGGCTCTCGTTCTCCATGGCCATGGGTCCTCAGCCATCCTCGTCCGCATCCTCATCCCCGTCCAAGGACGCGTCCGCGGCGTCCACGATCCTCGACCAGTGCCTACAGCTGCCCAAGCTCAACCTCGGCAGCTGCAGCGCGCGCAGCAGCGCGACCCGTCCCAAGTTCCTCGACCTCATTGAACCGCTGCGGCATCCGTTCACGACGCGGCCCGCGTGGTGCCTTCAGCTGGAGACCCACACGCGGCCACGTGCGGTCACGCTGCTGGACGTCTACAAAAACCACGAATTTCTCACCACGGTACGTTTCTCCTTGCGTGCTGCTTGCTTGCTTCGGTTGTTGTAATGGTGGCGTAATGGTCCGCCCGCACAAGTTGTGTACTTATGTATTGTTTGTGTGTATGTATGTTGTTGCTGTTGTTGTTGCGAACGAATGAGCAGCACACGGTGTACCAGAAGAGCATGTATTTAATAGGTCGCACGGCTGGCATGTGCGACATCGTGCTAAGCCACTGCTCAATCTCCAGGTGCGTATCTGTCTTTTGCCTCTTAGGGGATCCACTTGCATGTAGCTCATCGCAAGTTGTGTCCTTATTCTTCTGTTTATAGGTTGCACGCCGCGCTCATGCACCACGAAGACGGTGTGAGCGTATACTTAATTGATTTGGGCTCGGCGCACGGCACGTTCGTCGACGGCCTGCGTCTCAAACAGTTGCAGCCGACGCTGCTCGTCCACGGCTCCCAGCTCCGGTACGCTTTTGGACCATGTCTGTCGTCATCTGTTTCGTCTTCGAGATGTACTTACTTGACTATTTGACTGTCCTTATGCAGGTTTGGCGCCTCTTCCCGCTCGTATACGTTCAAGGCGTTCGACTCGCGCGAGCAGATTGCTGAAATTGTGAAGGCGCAGGTGGGTCTGGACGAGGAGGAGCTCGCGCTTAACCACAACACGCTGCTCAACCGCGCGATCTCGTACCGCCTCGAGCTCTCACCCAACATGCAGAACGACGACCCTATGGCGTACCCGTCGGTCAATAATCACAATCCACAAAACGAGGACCAGCCGCCACCACAGGGCCACCAACGGCGGAGCAGCACGGACGAGCTGTCGTTCTCGCTGGCCGCGTTCCGCCACGACGAACCCGCGCGCAAGCGCTCGCGCGGCCAGTCGGGCAACTCGCAGGGCTCGTCCGACAACTCGATGGGCGACGCGTCGAGCAGCATGACGGGGCTGGACACACTTTTAGACGACGCGGACGTGGACGTGTGTGTACCTAAGACAGTGCACTTCACGACCCAGCCGCCCATGGAGATCCCGCCCTCGAGTCCACTGCCGCCGTCCCCAGTCGCAGATACTGGTAACGTATGGAGCGCCTCGATCGAGACCAGCACCACTGGCGATATCTCCGCTGGTGCTGCGACGCCGAGCCTTCGTTCGAACCTCGGCGGCCTGACGACCCTCACGATCCCGACTCCGCAGGACGCGCGCAGCTGAGGAGGCAGGCAGGCGGCGGTGGTGTTTAAAATGGTATGGTGTTCAAGAAGACGGAGAGTGTGTATGTATGTGTGTGTGTGGAAAATGGAGGAGACCTCGTGGGCGAGTGAGTGTACGAGTAGATCAGCAGGAGAGAGAGCGAAGTGGGTGGTGGGCAGACGGTCGAGGCAGTAATTTAAAAGAGTAGCGAGAAGAGAGCGCGCATTGTGAATCAAAGACAGAATTGTGAACGCTGTGGTGGAACAACGAACACAGGAGGACGAGAGCGAGGTTCAGGTTCATACGTGGGGTATGTATCAACAACTCATGCAACTTGACGAGTCATGGTGTGCGTGTCGTGTTGTGACGTGACGTTGCAGCAATGGGAGCGGAAGACTAGGTGAGTGTCGTCACGACGGGTTGACCCAGAGCTCAACAAGCCAACAAAGAGCTCCGAGGGGAAACTGAAGCGCTCCTCCACGCTGGTGAAAGGCGACAATCAGACAGCCGCCACAGTCCCTAGCATCACGAGCGCTCGTGATGCTTTGACAATCTGGATGTGGATGGCCATCAATCAGTGAGCTGACTCGCCTCAAGCACAGACCAAAAGTCAAGCGGTCGGAAAGTTTTTCAATGCAGTTTGTATTGTTTGTAGTTTCGTAAAAGGATCATCACACGCAATAGGAAAGAAAACCAAATTCTAACAAACTCGTCACCTTCCTTCTCATCAAGTCTCTCTACGGCAGGCCGCCGGCGGGGGACTCGTAGACCTGGTAGTTGGAGTGTGACTTGCCGCGCGAGCGGCTCAGGTTGCGACTACGCGCGCTGCCGGGGGTCCTCGCACTGCGGCGCGTCTGGCGCGTGCGACGGATACGTGCGCGCTCGGCCTCCATCTCAGCCTTGGTGCACAACATGCCGTTCTTCTGCGTGCCGACACCGAAGAGCAGCAACAGCACGACGACGCAGCAGCCCGCGAGCGTGTACAAATAAATGTACTGCTTGCTGGCGTAGCTCGTGCTCACGCGGATGAAGAGCGAGAAGATCGGGATGAGGAAGAAGAGCATGAAGAAGAAGTTCGTGTAGAACGCGCGCTGGCTCGTGCGGAAGAAGCCGACACTCGAGACCCAGAGCACCGAGGTAATGCCCAGACCCGCGAAGAAGTAGAGCAGCAGCCCCACAATGCGCAACATGAGGTACTCGGACTCGTCCTTCCACGTGTTCGTGTTCGAGTTCACGCCTAGGATCGCCACGAGCGCCGCGATTGGAATGAGCGTGCAGAAGAGGATGCGTCGGTGGTCCACGCGGTCCATGAAGAAGAACGAGAAGAGCGCACCCAGGAACTGTAGCGCCACGCAGTTCACAAACATGTACTGCGCGTTCTCGATCGTGCTAAACTTGCCCGACATGTACATGTTGAGCGCTCCCAGGAAGAGACCCGACACGAGCATCAGGAAGAAGCTCAGCAGGAACTTGAACGCGGTGCCAGCACCATCAGCCGCCGCGCCTTCACGGGAATCACCAGCCGCTTCTTCCTCACGAATCATCTTGAGCTCCTCGGACACGCCCTCCTTGCGACGCAGCACAGCCAGGCAGCGCTCGCACGCCTCGAGGCCTTCGCGCAGGTACACCCAGTACGGGCTCTCCGGAAAGATGTACACCGCAGGCGTGACGATCGACAGGATTACGGTCGCCACGAATACCTGCCAGACCCAGCCGACCGAGTTCGTCGACGACGAGAACCACGCGCACGCGAGCACGCCCAGGATGAAGCCAAGACCGAGCAGCAGCAGTGCCTTGCCACGCATGTCACGCGTCGCGATCTCGTAAATGTACATCGCGAGCGTTGGCAGAAGAAGACCGACAGCGCAGCCCAGGAGACCCACACCAGGGAACAGGAAGCTCTCGCCCGAGGTCTGCACCGCGCTCACGGACACCATGCCGAGCATCGCGAGCACGCCGCCGCAGATGATCGACAGGCGACGGCCGATGAAGAAGTTGGTGATGCCCGCAATGAACGTGCCACCCACGCAAGCAAAGTAGAAGACGTACGTGGTCGTGCCGTCACCCGCCTTACCGTTCAGGAGATCGTAGGTCGTGACATAGCTGATGAAACCGGGGGTAGACTCGAGCGTCGTGAAGAGATGGAAGAGCCAGCCGCAGCCTGTGCCACCCAGGATGCCCATGAACGCCGCGAGCGAGAACGCGTACTGCGACGAGGCCGAGACAACCTCCGAGAAGCCCTTGTTGTACATCATGCGCGTCTGGATGATGTTGAGGAACGGGATGCCCGACATGAGCAACAGCGGGATGATCATCGTCACGCAGAACACAAAGTCGAAGAGGAACGCGAGCTGCTGGAACGCGACCACGGACGCGATCGACGAGTTGTGGAAGCTCCACATGCGCAGCATCTCGTTCAAGCCGTACAGGCCGCCCATGTAGCCGAAGAAGAGCGCCAGTGATGACTGCAGCGTCGCGTCCATCACCACGCGCGCCACCACAAAGTACGCCACTAGGCACGCGATGATGCATGACAGGTACAGGCTTGCACGCACGGGAGACGACACGCTCGTCATGCTCTTGCCGGTCACACCAATGATGCCCAACACAATCACCGTGGCGACCACGGCACCCAGCACCAGCGCCACGGCTGTCATGTTCCACTTGAGCGTGATCACGTACCACATGAGCAAGAAGTGGCGACTCTCGCGCAAAAGCACCGTGAAGCGCGCGATCGGTTTCGTGTTGTGGTATAGACTCAGTTCGCCCTTCCACCACTTGATCCAGCCGCCGCACATGGGCTGGTCCTCGTTCATGAACGACTCATCCGCGTACATCCAGACGGTCCAGGCCTTGATGTCAGCTTTTGTCTTCTCCCAATCCAGTCCGTCCGTGTTGAAAATGTACGGTGACATGAGCCAGAGCACCGAGATGACCCAGATCGCAAATGTCTGCACGCCAAAGCCCTGCGAGGTCTCGCAGAACTTGCTCGATAGATTCTCGGGCCCGGGGCCGTCGCGCTTACAGATGTTGAACGAGCCGAACGTCAGGTACACGAGACAAAGGCCCACAAGCTCGAACGCCTTGCGGTAGTGGCTGTTCGCGTACGCCTTGTAGAGCAGCACGAAGGTCTCGCGCGTGATCTTGAACCCACGACCGGTCGCCTTGTACTGTGCCTCACCGTGCAGCAGGTTGTTGTCAAAGTAGTGCATCGTCGTGCCGACCTGGAAAATGAAGAACGCCGGGCCGCCCGTGATGATCATCTCGATGAGCTGCACGAGGCCGCGGCGGATACCCATCTCACCAAAGTACACGGCGATGAGCGGCAGTGAGAGAAAGAGACCCGCCTGGATGTAGTACTGCGTGTTGATAACCGCGTCAACGTCGTGGTAGGCGCGATCGATAAAGTTCAGGTCATCGTTCAGGCTGATGATGTCCTGCGACTGCATCTTGTAGATCAACTGCTGCTGCACGCCCGCGAGCGCCATGTACACCTTGCTGTACATGTACACAAACGTGGTCACGATTGTCATCCACGTGGCGAAGTAGAAGCCCGTGTGCGAGTAGTACATCGAGTTGAGGCGGAAGAAGTCGAGGAACTGGCCCATGCGGTGCGCCTCACGCGCCAAAGACGTCTCACCGGCGCCGTTCGCGAGCTTGCCTTCAAACATCGAAATCTGCGAGAGCGCGACATCACGGCCCTTGCCACACTGCATGAACTCCACGTGCGTCACGACACCGCCACGCAGCGTCGAGTTGAAGCCGGCAAACACATCCTCCGACAGGTTGATGCCCTTGCTCGCCTTTGAGACACCGCCGCGCGTGAGCGCAATGACCTTGTCGAATACGTCCGGGTGGCCATAATGCATGCGCACGTACAGCGGGTCGGCCAGCACGCGCTGCGAGAGCGTCACGAACACGAGCTCCTGCCACGTTTTGAACTTAGCGAGCGACGACGCGTTACCAGTGAAAATGTGCTCACGCATACCGATGATGGACACGGGTTTCTTCGACGGGTGGAGATCCGCGGTGCGTAGCATCTGTGGCATCTTGAGACACTCCTCAAAGTAGTGCTGCTGGTTCATGTCAATCGTCTGCACGAACTCGCCGCGCGTGAACTGCAGGGCGTTATTCTGGTTCTCGGGCTTGCCTTCGCCAACGATCGGGTCGCCGGGAAGCTGGTAGCGGTACACTTCGCAGATGTCACCGTTCTCGCTCTTGATGAGCACGGACTCGAAGCTCTTCACGTTGTTCTCGTGCACGATCGTGTCCACGTAGGCAACACGCAGGTTCGGGTACTCCTGCAGCAGGTAGTCAATGTCGTCGGCCTGCTGCTTGTTCTCGGCGCGGTGCTTGCCGTACACCTGACAGGCGCAGATGTACGAGAACTTGAGACGCACCATGTCCTGGAGCTGGGTCTGCTTCTGCTCGGCGCTCTTGCCTGGGCTCGAACCGATCTCTAGCCAGTGGAGGATTTTGATCGCGTCTTCGTACATCATCATGCCCTGCACCGTGCGTGCGAGCGTCTGGCCGCGGTAGGACGCCCAGAGACGGATGTCGAGCGGGAACTGCTTCTGGGCCTCTTCCGGGGAGCTCACATCCATACGTTCCAAGAAGTTGAGCCACTCTTCTTCGTGGATCTTCGTCAGGTACTTGAGGATCGTCAGGTTCTTGCCGTCCTCCTCGACCTTCTCGAAGATCGGGTGGTTCACCAAAGGGTTGTTCAGGTCCTCGAGGGAGAAGAGCACGGTCTCGGCGTAGAACGGCGTGACGACCGAGAACGACCGCATCTCCTTGATCGACTGCAGCTGCGGGATGTCCATCACAAGCGACTTCATGAAGAAGCCCAGGCGGCGCTGCGCCTCCGTGCAGCGCGGCATGGCCTCCGCACGCTCGAGTGACAACAACAGGCACGCGCGCGTGGCTGCGCCCATGGAGCTGTCATTGCAGAACAGGTTCACAAGCCCACGCGACGCAAACAGGTAGCCGTTCGAGCTCGAGCAGAACTTCGAGTTGGCGAACTTGCGCTGCAGCGCTGGGTCGACGCAAAACGCCTGGAGCGTGTTCAAGAACACCTCCATCTTGCTCACAAAGTTGCGCACGACACCCATGGTGTGCACGCGCGCACCGGGCATGTGCTGAGACTGCACCTCTGGGTCCGGGAGTTCTAGGATCTCCTCCAGCAGGTCCACAACCGCGGCGCGAAGACGCACGAGTTCGCGCACGTTGAACGACTTCATGAAGCCACCGGCCGACGCGATGTCCTCAATCATACGGAAGCCCTCGAGCACGTCAGCGTCATCGTTGCCGAAGAGCGACGTGAGCACGTAAAAGCTCGCGGTGTAGAAGCTGCGCAACGCCGAGAGGCAGTCGCTCTCGACCAAAGCAACGCGTAGCTGGGACTCGCCCTTGCCTTCCTTCGCCGTCTTAATCGTCAGGTTCATGGCCTCACCCAGCTTGCCCGCGGACAGGAAGACCGGTTCGAAGACCTCGCCGTTGCTACGGATGTCGTACTGGAGGATTGCGGCCTCCTTGTCGTCCAGCAGGTCGCCCTCGCGGAACGAGTTCACGATCTCGTTCCAGACCACGACGAAGCGCAGCATCATCTGCGACTCATAGGCCGCGGCCAACGCACTGGGACGGGACGAGTCGTTGCCGTTCGCGGAGGCGTCACTGGCACGTGCCAAAGTCGTCACAACCTTCTGGTCAAAGAGCTGCGGCGCCACGCGGAAGGCCTTGGACATCTCCTTCACACCGCGGATCTCACCAGTTTTCATGAGCACGCCCTTGAACGCACCCAGCAGCGCCTGGAAGATCGTGAAGTAGATCTGCGTGTCGTACTGGAAGATGAACACCACGGGTAGCCACAACGAGAGGATCACGCCCATGTTGTGGAACGACACGAGCGAGCTCTGGTAGTCGAGTTTCATCGTGTAGATCGCGAGCGACGGTAGCATGAGCGGGCGCACGAGGATGAAATACGAGACGATCGCCTTGAGCGCCCAGAGAAAGAGCCAGAATGAGATGTACTTGACCTTGTAGGCCATGGGCGGCGACAGGTTGCGCCCCACGTAGCAGCTCTCACCTTCGCGGACAAACTTAGCCGCAAAGGTACCCGAGATGAGCTGCGGCGAGAACGCCTGCACCAGCAACACGAGCAGCCCCGGGATGAAGAAGCCGCCGCAGATCGGCCAGAACTGGTCCAGCAGCGCCGTGTCGCGCACCTCGTTGAGCGGCACGAAGATCATGAAGCCGAAGAGCACGGCGAAGCCGCCGTTCCAAAGCATGCGCACGACGAGCGCCGAACCGTAGGTGAGCGAGCGCGAGGACGACGCCGATTTTTCTTTTGCGATGAGCAGGTGCCAGCCGTGACAGGCCTCCAGCACGCACTTGAGCACGGCCAGCACGGCGTGCGAGAACGGGATGGCGGCCACCGCGAGCTTGAGGTCCCGGGTCGTGTAGGGCTTGACTACTTCACCGATTTTATCGAACTGGGCAAAGCCGCTCTTGCCGCCGTCGGGCGAGATCGTGACCGCGAACGCAAGTACCACGAGCAGGATCATGAACATGAGGTTGAACTGGAAGATACGGTAGTAGTTGAGCACGAGCGTGAAGATACTGCGATGCTCGTAGAATGTCTTGCCGTGGTTGTGCGAGAGCTCGTGGCCCACGTGCGTGATGTCAATGCTCAGGCAGTGCTGTTTCCAAAAGTACTCGTTGATGTCGTCGTAATTACGGATCTGGACATGCTCGAGCGGCTTCTTGAGTTTGTTGCGGCGCTGCATGTTGCTGCACTCGCTCCAGATCGGGCGCACGACGGCGTCCAGGTACCAGCCCTCGGGCTTGCGGTCCTGGGCCTGCGGGTCCGCGTTCACGAGCGTCATCATTTGGTGGTAGAGGTAACAGAGGCACTCGGGCATGTGGCGCAGGTTCGCGGCCTCACCCCAGATGAGAAAGTAGAGCATCAGGTCCATGTGCTTCGGGGCCGTGATCTGACTGGTCCCCAGTCCACGGAAGCTCACGGGCTGCGTACTCAAGAACTTGCACCAGTCGTTGTAGTTGCCAAATAGTTTGTGGTGCAGTTCGTCGATGTGCGCGGCCGGGGCGTCCGACGGCCGCGCGCGGGCCTTACCGTTGGCCAGCAGCAATAGTACATGCTCGCGCTGGTTGGCCACGGAGCCTTCCTGGAAGCCGAACTTGACGCGCAGCAGCTCGGCGCAGGCGTCGATGGACGCCTCCTCGTCGTCCGCGCCGCCGTGGTGGCTTTTATCGCTCATTGGTCCGAGGGACTTGCCGGAGAGCGGCGGTTGGGCCACGTCCAGCGACGTGAGTCGCGTGCTGAAGCGCTCCGTGCGCTCCGACTTGTTGCGACGCCGGTCCGCGTCCAGCTCAAAGTAGTTGGAGCTCGCGCGCCTGCGCAATTCGGTGAAGCCGCCATGGCCGGATCCGTGCGACTCGTTCTGCGCGCGGGTCGCCATGCTTGCCTGGAGTTGCTTGTTTCACTTGATTGCTTGGACTTGGGTATGTGGATCTTGCGAGTCTACGGAATCAGGAAAGAACAACCACACAAGCGCAGCGAATCGAGAGAGACACGCGCACGCGAGGCAGCCGCTTACTTGCTTTGGAGCCGACTCGACGGGCGGATTCTGTGTGCGCCTGCTAGGAATGGGGTATCGATCGATGGATCGACCGGTCGGTCCCGACGGAGAAGGCGCTTGCTTGCTGTCTTGTCCGCGGGCGGGGATCCGTTTCCTTTCTCCCTACTTGCGTTCTTGTCGTTGTTTCGGGCAACGGGGTCGAGCGCAAGAGATGGAAACTGAACGGCGTTGTTGGCTTGCGAACTCGCTCGCTCGCTTGTTTGCTTGGGCGTGGGAGAGAGGGATTGGAGGAAAATAAATAGTCAGCCTCTATTTTGTCTACCTTTCCGTGCTTACTGCAGGTAGCGACCGGAGAGGGGATTACGTACCCGTCAAATCTGCTTTTGCCATACATACAAAAAACACCTGGGAAGATATTTCGAAGCAGCCTCCATAAACAGTACTTGAGCTGAAATATTATATAAATCAGGTGATCGCTAATAGTGTGAAATACTGCATCCGCGATCCGAGCCAGTCCCACAGCCCCGTCGTGTGGCTCTTTTCCTTCCCCAAACGGCAGCTATCAAAAAGTCGTGCGCGCGCGTCAACGAAAAACGAAAGAAAGACCTGAGCATAGATAGCTTCACAGATCTGTTTGGTTCTTGCTGTGTGCGCAAAAAGCTTCTTGCTTGCTCTCTGCCTACCATACCGCAATGGCCAACGCCACTACACTCGCCTCGGTCTATCCATTTATCAAAATCCCCTCGCGAGATGCACGCACACAGCGCGCCAGCGGTCGTTCGTGGCCGTCTTTCTGTCTCTGTGCAAAGACCAGCAGGCCGGCCGTCTGCCAGCAAACGTCAGCTTGTTGTGAGAGCTTGAATGGAAAGAAATCTTGTCAAATGTATGAAAGTATCCAGCGACGAAGCAAAATATCTTGCTGTCGTTCACAAGTGGATCCAAAATTTTGCATTCTTGCATTTTTGGAGCTCTATGCATTTGTCGCAAGTTGATTTTGCACTGTGTGTGTCGCTTGCTCACTGGATATCATCACCAGTATCATCACTAGTATCATCACCAGCAAATCACACAGCAGCTGTGCAACTGCGTGCCTTGTGTGTATGTGTCTCATTGTTAATCGTCCGCTGCTGCGAACAGAGAGGCCTTGCGTCCCAAGCAAAATGCAGTCAGCCTTCCCACTTGCTTGCTGCTGGACGCGAACGAGAAGCAACCCAGGTGGCTGGTGTGGGACCACAATTGCTGGGACGAGCACATGCACACAGGTCCGTCCTCCCACTTGGGACGAGCCCCAGAATCCAGTCTGTTAGAAGATCTAAATGAATGAGTGAGGAGGCCTTTTTCGAGTCCACTACCGCGAGCGGTGGTGCAGGTACAGGAGCAAGAACGAAAGACTGTCGCGTGGTCTCTTCTCACTACAGTATCTATCTTTGCAATGTTCTGCAAACTGAACCAAGTTGCGGTCAGACAAGCATCCGTCTCAGCCCACGAGCACTTTACACTTTGTACCAAGTCTCTCCAGGTCCTGAAGGCGCTCGCTGAACGCGCGCTCGTTGCTCTAAGCTTTCTCCAAGCTTTGCCAGTTTTCTCGCTCGCTTTGCTAAGAAGCTCTTAAAGAGAACAAGATTCTTGTGAGCAGCCTCCGAAGATGGAACACTTGGTTAGCCAAAGCTGGTTGATTGCCAAGCGAAAATGAGCGGCTAGAAGAAGTTCTCGGAAGCACCACAAAAAAAACGAAAATCTGGAGAGATCTAAATTTTGGAAAACGAAGTTAAAATTTCAAGTTCTGGTTTGTACCAGATTGCTATTGTAAAGTCGTGACTAAAACTCTGCACTCCCCACATACAAACGCCAAGTGTATTATAGCAAGATAGTCCAATGTTTTTGAGGGCAAAACATTTAACCCACTCACTTCAATAAGAAACACTGACCTAAACTCGCTGCTGCTTGTGCTGGGGGTGGGGCTGGCTTCCTCGTATAGTTGCTGGCGCTGTTCTCCTCACCCTCGGCACTGCTTAACTCGCGAGCGAGGAGA
>JAASGO010000554.1:0-19840 GCA_023334245.1 Globisporangium cederbergense
CCAGCAGTGCTATCTGCGCGAACAAGTGCCTGAGAGCTAGACGCACTGCACCAAACGGACTGCCCTGCCCATTCTTGAAGCAGAGGTGCCAGGGTATGCTATTCGATGGCTCTGACGCGTGCAATCAATGCAGCCATCTCAACGACTCTCCCATCCAAAATCTAACAACCACACACGCGCACGCCACGACTGCTCGCTCTCCCCACAGCGGCAAGCAACAGCGTGCTAATCAAGAACCGCCAATGGCTGAGCATAGCTCGAGTCCCAGTTGCGGTTGAAGAGGTCCTCGAGCGCCTGACGCGTCGGCTCGTGGTCCGTGTTCACGCTCGCGCCAGCGGTCGTGTAGAAATAGCCCCACTCCATGTTGCTCGTGCCGATGTTCGCGCGCGCGTCCGTGACGATGTACTTGGCGTGATTCACACGCGTGTACGACGGCCACTGGGCCTTCGACGTCGCGGTGGACGTCGTGTTCGTCCATCCGGGGACGCGAAACATCTTGATCTCCAGCTTGCCCGAGCACGCGTCGCGCATCCTCTTGCAGAGATCTGCCTGCTTCTGCAGCAGAGCGAGCGCTGGGATGATCTGACGGTTCGTGTGCTGCCACTCACTGATCAGCAGGCGCACGTGGAGTCCCTTCGTTGCGTACACACCGGCGAGAATCGCGTCCGTGAGCGCCGACCAGTATATCGAACCAGCGTGAGACGTCACACTGTACATGGAGAAGGGCGCGAAGTCCATGACACTGAGGCTCACGCGCGACTTGGCGCTTCGGATCGTGTACACGAGCGAGTCTTCGTCGAACGTTCGAGAATGCGCCGCCGTCGCTTCGAGGGGCGCAGCGGCGACAAAGACGTTTGCTGGTTGGGATGCGCTTGTTCCAGTGCTTGCGTTCGAGCCAAACTTGACTTGGATCTGGTGCGAAATGTTCCCATTCGACGTGAGATGAGCTTTCACAAACGGGTCCTCAGCTCGTGCGCCGCTTGGCAAGTTGAGCGACCACGAAGGCACGCGAAGCTCGCTCTGGAACCTCTCGGAGAAGTACGTGCTCGTCTGGAGAGGGAGATCAGGTGCGGCCCAGAGCCACCACGTGTCGAAGAGCTTCTGAATGTCGATCAACAGTGGAGACGGAGAGGCAAGGTTCTCGATAAGCACGCCCACTTCCATCACCTGCGCGAGCGACTTCCAGTCCATGTTGGCGCTGCCGACGTACACGTCTTGCTGGTCAAAGATCCAGATCTTCTGGTGCAGAATGCCGCCACCGTACCACTCATCCCCGCTCCAGCAGTGGACTTGGACTTGCTTAGGGAACGCATCTTTGAGCTGCTGCAGCTCTTCAGGAAGGCCAGGTGCAGGTGTGCTGCTGGGCCGCTCCGAGTCGGAAATCGACTCTTTTGCAGTCAAGATGCGCAATGAAACACCGCGCGCTGCTGCATCGTGAAGCGCTTGGAGCAGCTTCACGCCTCGGTCTGCGCCGAAACGGACCATCTCTGCGTCCGAGTACACCTGACGGTCGTCTTTTCCGAGCAGGTTCCTGTCATAGCGATGGGCAAGAACACGTTAATGCCGTGTGTGATACGGGTAGACAAGCAACAACATCCAAAAGCATTCCGACTCACCAGTACATGGCGCTGAGGTCGATCGAGCTTGACGCTTTCATAGTACGCTCGTACAGAGCGTCAAAGGTCTGCGATACTGCAGACGTGAGCGCGAAGTCACCCACCGGCAGCGACTCGACGAGCGTGATCGTCGGCAGCGCAGCAGCGTCTTCGCTCTCGCTGCTCGTTGTCTTCCAAAGTGCGCTTGTCAGCGGCTCGAACACGCGCACATGCGGGGTCGGCGCGCTCTGCACGACATTCAGTAGCAGACAAATGGCGCAAGCCCAGAGCAGCAGCAGCAGTAGCGCCGCTGGCGATCTGCCGCTCCCCATTCTCGTTCGGCTCCGCTTCCTGATTCTGCGGATCAAGTGTCGAAGGCGTCAGCTCAGCGTCGAGCCCCGAAAACTACGTGGTGCGTCCTAAAGTAGGCCTCGCCGACCCTAAAATACGCTTGCGCACCCAAACGAGCGCCTTGTCAAGAGCTGAGGAAAACGTGGAAGGAAAGGGAGGAGCGAAAATGCGAGCTAATAAATAGAAAGCGGCACGCGCGCGCACCTTTCTGCGCGCTGGATGTCTGCAGTGGTTTCAGCAGCTAGCTGCTGCATGACGCTATGCGTGGGCGCCTTCTGTCGCTGTGGCCGGTCGACCTGGTGGTGGTAGGCAGATTGGCATTGACGCTCCTACTGTCTCACCAGTACCTCAGGCGTCACTGGCAGCGGATAACGCGCCACGGTGACCCGCATCAGCATGAACACCACGCGTGTAAGCAACTGGCGGCGCTTTGTAGCTGTGTGCGCATCTGCTATAGCGCTGTCTGCGAGTGGTGTGGCGACAAGCGCTCGTGAGGGAGAAGAAGCACTGCATGAGGACGCTGTCGTGAACATCTACCTGTCTTCGCTGCCCCCTCAAGTGCAAAATGGCGCGTACAAGCTGCTATCCGACGGCACGTACGTTCGACGTCTGGACAAGGTTGGCGTCTATTTCACACTCCAGCGTATCTCCTTAGCGACGAAGGCGACGAAGGCAGAGCGCTGGGTGCTCGAGGGCTTCCAGTGCGACACGATCAGTCGTTCTGCAGACATGTGCACGAAGTTCGTCGCGTCAGAGCTCGGTCAGCCATTCAAGGGTGCCAAAGAGGGTGTGCTGGCGACGCCGTACGTCTTCCAGGACAAGACATCCGAGCGCCGTCTGCAGTTTTCGGACCCTTCAACTGTCGAGCCGCAGACTTTTGATGATGGCACCGTGGCGTACTACGGCTGCGGGTACTCTGGCGCGGACCAGTGGTGCTGCGACCAGTCCAACACCGGATCGACTGGCCAGACTTGCTGGGGTATTGGTAATGACAACGCCTGCTCGGAGGAGGTCACACCGTGGAACGGGCAAAATTTGATCTGCTGTACAGAAACATGGAACGACTGCACCATTACGTTCCAGGCTCCGATGCCGACTCCCTCCGGGACCCCAGCTCCTACTACATCTGGGCCTACTGAAACGCCCGCTCCCGTGTCTCCAATGCAGGCTCCAACCCAAGCTCCGAGCACGACGGCACTACTAGCGACTGATGCAACCGACTACTGCAACGACATCTGCTCCAACGACAGCTTCTTCGACCCAAAATCTAATAGACGCGAGAGAAGGCCGGTCGCCATCCATGTGTGCCATGCACTGAGGTCGACCGAGCGTGCTCCCTTTTCATCTCGAGGCAGAGTGCATCCTAGCTTATTACGTAATTCATTGAGAATGTTACCTTTGAGAAAACTAAAGCGACTACCTATTTTTTCTCGACGTCTTCCGTAACAATGCCGGAGAGTACAGGCTGTCCGATAGGATACTACGAGCCATCGCATTGCTACGGCACTCGTGGACACTTATTGTGGGGTCACGAACTATACAGTTATACCTCCATTAGTAAAGATTGTCAAGTTTGATACTCTCTTCAAAATGATCAATAACCTCTATAAAGTGGTCAAACATTTTTACACACACTGTGTAACTCATGACAAAAATAAAAGCACTTGTCCTCACTAATACCTTTATGTTTCGAAAACCTGCCATGCTTGGTAGTTTTAGGTCATTTTTGGACCTTTACTAATGGGAGGTATGACTGTATGACTGTATGACTGTACCACGCTAATAGACTGCTATATTTTTGCTTTTTCGATGACTCATTCTCAAAGTCAAAAACAGAGAGAGTCTGATTTGTTTGACGTGGAAGGAACGTATAAATTGATGAAGGAGGGAAGAATTCTTCTTGGCGGAGCCACGACGCTCAGCGACACTATGAACACTACACTTAATATACAGCGCTCTTGCGATGGACTTACGCAGTCTGCGGTGCGGCGACGAACGCGGACACAGCATACGCGAATGGCACGAGCAGCAGCACCACGTGCCAGAGTGAGAGCCATGCGCCGAGTCCACTTGCGTTCTTCTTAACCACAGCTGCGTTGTACACCTGGTGGACGTCTGGGTCAAGCTCTGGGACGGACTCGAGTGGCGCGTAGGAGATCTGGTACTTGCGCACGTCCTTCAGTGGCGTCGTGGCGCCCGTGATCTGAACGGCGTCGTAGTGCGTGAGGTACGTGAGCGCGTTCACCACGTTGCCGAGCACGAGCGTCCCTGGGGGAATGATGCCCTGGCGACGCACTTCCTCTGCGATCTCACCGAGCGTGCTGCGGATCGTGGTGGCGCCGGCCATGGTCGCCGCGTGAATGATCGCAGCGGGCAGCTCTGTCGGGTACCCTCGCTCGTGCAGCAGACTGTTGCAGAGACCCTCGAGGCGGCCGATCGCCATGAGGAACACGGTCGTGCGGTGGTCGCAGTACTCGGGCAGGTTTGGGAACCGGTCCTGCTTCCCGTGGCCCGTGCATACGAGCACTTGGTCGGCGATGTCGCGCATTGTGGCTGGAATGCCCGCGCTCATGGGCGCCGAGAGTGAACTGGAGATGCCGGGCACGACCTCCACGTCGAAGCCCGCCTCCGAGTAGATCACGGCCTCTTCACCTCCGCGGCCGAACATGAACGGGTCGCCGTTCTTGAGCCGCACGACGCGCTTGCCCTGGTGCAGGCCCTCGAGCCCCCAGGCGTCGAGCTCGGCCTGCGCGAGGTCGGCGCGGCCGCAGCGCTTGCGTGCCACGCGCACCTCGCCCTTGGCGAGCGCTAGGATCTCCTGCGGCACGAGTCGGTCCGAGAGCACGAGATCAGCTTCCTGCAGCGCGCGGTAGGCCTTGAGCGTGAGCAGCTCCGGGTCGCCCGGGCCGGCGCCCACGAGCTGCATCTTACCGCGGCGGACGGTGGTGGTGGTAGTGGTGGTGGTAGTGGTGCGGGCCATGTTGGCTTGCTAGCTTTTGCTTGTGCCCTTGGGTCGCTCGATGGGAGAGTGCGGCCGCTGAGGGCGATGGAGCTACTGGCGTGGACTGCGCCGAGTGACGCGGGCGGATCAGCGGTGCTTGGTTGGGCGGCTGCTGACTGAAGCGAATCCAGCCAGCAGCCAAATGACGCAATCACTTTTTTGAAGTAGAGTGTGGTACCGAAGTGGATCTAATTAGAGCGCGGTGTACATTGATTTGCTTGCTGGTGGTGCACTTTTTTGCCTGTCGCGAGAAGTTGGCTCGGGTTTGCTATATAAAGCGCAACGTGCTTGCGTGTGGTCAACGCAGCAAACTGAAACGGAAGAACATTCCGCCGATGGACTCGAGTCCAATCGCGCCGCTTACAGCCACTCAATAGTCATGCGCATTTGCTGTCGTGGCAAAGAGCTCTTCGCAAAAGCGACGTCGACAAAATTCGCGGCCGTCATTGGTACATTGGGCGGACCAATCAGCGGCTCGGAACGAGTCCAATGGCAGTTTTCCCATCCCATTTCCAACCACCCACCACCCGAACCGAACCACCGGTTCAATGTAAGGCATTTATTGAAGGAGTGTATTAATTATGAAAAGTGTTTATCAAGATAAGTGTTTGTTTTAGTATTATATTTTGTATATAGCAATAATTTTCTGTTTATCTTTACATATAAAGATATATCATCTGTAAAATATATTCATTCTGACGGCGCGGACTGAACGCCGCGAGTGAAGTTGGCCCAAATTGTTCGAGTTGGCTCCACCGTTTCCGCAATCTTCTTTCCGCGGCAGTCCGTCCAACAAACCGCAACGAACGCAACAGCGCAGTCGCAGTCTAGGACTTTACGCGCCGCGCGCAGCCCGATCTTAATCATCCGCATCCGCGACCGTCCGCATCCTCAGTCCACGTCAGCATGAAGGTGTCCGCATCCGAGATCCCGGCCGTGGAGGAGGCCGTGAGCCACGTCGCCTACGCGCTGAGTGACCTGTCGTACCTCGTGAAGCCCGCGCCGTTCGGCCGCGCGCTGGACAAGTACATTGTCTCGGCGCGCCGCAACGTGTTCGACCAGGTGGGCCAGCTGCGGTCCTCATCTGCGGGCCACGAGCTCTTGGACGAGGCCTACGCGGCGTCCAAGCGCGGCCAGTTCGTCACGCTCTTCGCGGCCTCGCCCTCTTCGCTGCTGCAGATGGTGCCCACGATGTACAAGCTCAGCGCGGCGCAGCTGCCCGCGGTCGTGCACGTGGTCGCGCGCGAGCACGCGGACCTTATGGCCGTGCGCCAGACGGGCTTTGTGATCCTCAACGCGCTCAGCGCGGACGAGACCGAGGACATGGCGCTGCTGGCCCACGTGGCCTCGGTGCGCGCCAACGTCCCATTCCTGCACGTGTATGACGGCGACATGGCGCAGAACGACCTGGAGCGCCGCGTGGCCCAGGGTCCGCACCAGAAGTTCGCCAACTCGCTCGTGACCTACAAGAAGCTCGCGGAGCTCATTGGGCTCAAGAAGGCCGGCTCGACCACCGAGTTCCGCCAGCTCGTGCTGGCCAACTCCGCGATCAAATCCGCACCGTCGTCCGCATCCAATGCTACTACTGACAGTGAAAATGCTGTCGAGGTGGCCAGCGATGCGGACTTGTACTTTCAGGTCTCGCCTGAGACCGTGGCCAAGTACAACGCCGTCCCGCAGGTGCTCGAGCAGGTCATCAGTGAGGTTTTTGCGCACAAGCAGTACCAGCTCTTCGAGTACTTTGGCCACGCGGCCGCGGAGCACGTGGTCGTGGTCATGGGCACGGCCTCGAGCGTCGTCAAGGACGCGGTCGAGTCGCTGGTTGCCAACTGGCAGGCCAAGGTCGGCGTCGTGTCCGTGCGTCTCTTCCGCCCGTGGTCCACCAAGTCGTTCCTGAGCGTCGTCCCGGCCACGGCCACGAAGATTGCCGTGTTGGACCGCATGGAGGACATCACGAACGTCGGCGAGCCGCTCTTCTTGGACGTCCTCGGCTCGTTCCAGTCGGACGAGTGGGCTGGCAAGACGATCCCGTCGATTATCGGCGGGAAGTACGCATTCGCGTCCCAGAGCAGTCAGGTCTTCGACGTCGTCACGGCCCGCACGCTGGTCGAGCAGTTGGCCGCGAACGAACTGAAGAACGGCTTCACCGTGGCCTCTGCTGCTAACCCAAGCGACGACCAATTGGCCGCCAAGCAGCTCGTGAGTGGCTACGTGTCGTCCGCGGACGCCTTCGAGGCCCCGTACGTCAAGATGCTGCTGCAGCTCTTCGAACAGCGCGCGGTTATTGCGAATTTAGTGCGCTCGACCACGATCTGGAAGGGCCAGGACGTTGTGGCCCACAACAGCGAAAGCGTCCCACTAGAGAACGGCGAGTTCGGCTTTGGCGTGCACCTGGGCATCCTGGCCAAGCGCCAGCAGCTCAAGGACAAGGTTGCAGCGCTTCTCAAGGACAAGACCACGAGTGCTGGTCTCTCGCAGCGCCTGGTCGACTGCCTTGGTCAGTGGGTCGCCAAGCAGCCCAAGCACGACGAACTCGCGAATGAGATTGTGATCCTACTCGAACAGGAGCAGCAGAGCTCGACGAGCAGCAAGCGCGTACTTGGCGAGATCTACGCGCTCAAGCGCTTCTTCGCGCCGCTAAGCCAGTGGATCATCGGTAGCGAGGAGTTCTCGCGCGACGTGGGCGCCTCGGGCGTGCACCAGCTGCTCGCCAGCGGCGAGAACGTGAACCTGCTCATCCTGGACACGGAGCCGATCCACTCGGTCTCCAAGACGCACCGCAAGCGTGACCTGGGTCTCTACGCTATGCAGTACGGTAACGCCTACGTGGCCTCAGTCGCGCTCTACGACTCATATTCGCAGGTGCTGCGCGCACTAAACGAGGCCGACGCCTTCGAAGGCCCGTCGATCATCCTGGCGTACGCGCCGAGCTGCGACAACATGGAGAAGGATACGCAGGAGGCCGTGAGCACGGGCTATTGGCCACTGTACCGCTACAACCCGCTGCTTGAGGGTGTGACTGGCGAGAAGGCGTTCGCGCTCGAGTCCCCGTCCATCAAGAAGGATCTGCTAGCGTTCCTGCAGCGCAACAACCAGCTGAGTCTGTTTGCGAAGCAGGCGTTAAGTGCGCCCTCGGCTTCGACGGTCTCACTTACGGACAAGTACGCGCAGATCGGCCAGTCTTCGCTGGAGCAAAGCTTCCAGGCGCTGCTCAATGGCTTCAGCAACGTTGCTGAGGAGAAGTGGCAGGTAGACACGAAGCTTTGGGTGCTCGTGGGCTCGGACAATGGTCACGCCGAGGAGTTCGCATCCAAGTTTGTCGAGGAGGCCACGAGCTTTGGGCTCAAGAACGTCGTCAAGGCCGACATGAACGAGATGACCATGGACGCTTTGAGCGAGGAGGCCAACGACATCAACACCTTTGTGTTGTTCGTGGTGTCTACGGCCGGCCAGGGCGAGTTCCCGTCCAACGCCAAGGAGTTCTGGACTGAGCTCTCGGGCTTCACGTCCACGCTTCCGCTCCAGTACGCGGTCTTTGGCCTGGGTGACAGTCTGTACTGGCCGCGCGAGGACGAGAAGCACTATTTCTGCAAGGCTCCTTTTGATTTGGACGCCAAGCTGAGCGAGCTGGGCGCGTCCCGTCTGCTGACGGTCGCCAAGGCCGACGACCAGGACGCGGACGGCCCGACGACGCAGTTCGACGCCTGGAAGCCGCAGTTCTGGGAGCAGATTGGCATCCCGACCGATGTGATCCATGCGCAGACGGGCGCCGGCAAGAAGAAGCAGCGCACGAACGAGGACATCAAGCGCGAGTCGAACTTTTTGCGCGGCACACTGGCCGTGGGCCTCGAGGACCGCTCGACCAAGGCGCTGCACCCAGACGACACGCAGCTGACCAAGTTCCACGGCATCTACCAGCAGGACGACCGCGATCTGCGCGAGCAGATGCGTCTCGAGAAGCAGGAGAAGGCCTTTTCGTTCATGATCCGTGTGCGCGTGCCTGGCGGCGTGTCCACCGCGGCTCAGTACCTCATGATCGACGAGCTCGCGGACACGCATGCGAACGGCAACATCAAGCTCACGACCCGCCAGGCGTACCAGCTGCAGGGCATTCTCAAGTGGGACCTTAAGGGCGTCGTGCAGGGCATCAACCGCGCGCTCATGGACTCGCTCGCGGCCTGCGGCGATGTGAATCGCAACGTCATGTCGACGATCAACCCGTCGTGCTCGGTAGAGACCCACGAGGAGATTTTGGACGTGGCCCGCGAGCTCTCGGCCCACTTGACCCCACGCACGTCGGCGTACCACGAGATCTGGCTCGACAAGAAGATGGTCGCCGGTGGCGAGACCAAGGACTTTGAGCCGTTCTACGGCGAGACGTACCTGCCTCGCAAGTTCAAGATTGCGATCGCCATCCCGCCATCCAACGACGTCGACATCTTCGCCAACTGCCTGGGCTTCATCGCCATTATCGAGAACGACAAGCTCTTGGGCTTCAACGTGACCGTGGGCGGTGGCATGGGCATGACGCACAACAACAAGAAGACGTTCCCGCGTGTGGCCGACCTCATGTCCTTTGTGACAGTGGACCAGGTTAAGGACGTGGCCGAGAAGATCATGATCCTGCAGCGCGATCACGGCGACCGCGTGAACCGCAAGCACGCACGCTTCAAATACACGGTCGAGGATCATGGCCTCGACTGGATCCGCTCGGAGGTCGAGACCCGTCTGGGCTACAAGCTTCAGCCGCCTCGCCCGTACCACTTTGACTCAAACGGCGACCGTTTCGGCTGGCACAAGCTCAACAACGGCAAATTCTGCTACACGATGTTCATCGAAGGTGGTCGCATTAAGGACTTTGACGACGTCAAGATCCGCACGGGGCTGCGTGAGCTTGCACGCGCGTTCCCGAACGTCGAGTTCCATTTGACGGGCAACCAGAACCTGAGCGTGGCAAACATCACAAATGACCAGATCGGCCCCGTGAAGGCGCTGCTGCAGAAGTACAACTTTGGCAACGAGAGCTACTCGGCCATGCGCCTCAACTCGATCGCATGCGCCGCGCTGCCCTTCTGTGGCCTCGCGTTCTCAGAGGCCGAGCGGTACCTGCCCGTGCTCATCACCAAGATCGAGGAGCTCCTGAACGCCAACGGGCTCCGTGACGACGCGATCGTGATCCGCATGACCGGGTGCCCGAACGGCTGCGGCCGTCCGTACCTGGGTGAGATTGGCTTCGTGGGTCGCTCCCCGGGCATCTACAACCTGTACCTTGGTGCGGGTTTCGCCGGCGACCGCCTCAACAAGCTCTACAAAGAGGCTGTGGACGAGGAGCAGATCCTCGCCGAGCTCGCACCGATCATCAAGGACTACGCTGAGAACCGCCAGAGCGGTGAGAAGTTCGGCGACTTTGTCATCCGCCACGGCTACGTGAAGGAGTGCCTGTCCGCTCCGGGCGTCGAGAAGCGCGCACCCGGCATCACTTTCCACGAGTAAGGTACTCGTGTGAAGTGCGGCTGACTATGTGTCTCTATGAAGAAGAAGGAGAGAAGAAGAAGAGCTGTCATGTATTGCCTCTGGCCTTTGCGCTCGCATGGCGAGTCCAAAGCTAAGCTACGGGCAATGCTTGGACATGAGCTTTTTAATATGTGAATCGATAAAGTACATTCATTTTACTAGACCAGACCAGACCATCACTCATTGGTATTTCTTTGTGGTTACACCTGAAATTTGTAAGTGAATGCATAAATTAGACGGTGAATGAGGGTGGGTAGTGGACGACCAGCTGAGCAGTTCTCTTTTGAAAGGTCGTCGTACAACGCCAGCAGAATCCAAGTCGCACACAACACACACGAGCTACAAGATGAGCGGCGTCAATAAGCGCAGCACCAATAACGAGTACGACAGCAAGCATGAGGGGCTGCGCGTGTCACCTCCACCCGTGCGCACGTGCGCAGCCACGTCCCCACGGCGCAAGCTGCTCAAGGCGGCGGGGCTGCCCATCCTCTATGCGCAGCCTGCGAACGTCCACTTCGGGGGCTTCGCGCTCGACGCGCAATCGAACAGCAAGACGTACCAGCAGCGCGTATTCGTACACAACAACAGCGCCAAGCCCGTGCGGCTACAGTACACGATGCCAGCCAAGGGCTTCTTCCGTGTGGCCTTCGCGCACCCGGAGCGCAAGCCCTTCGTATCCGCGGGACTCTGCGAGGAGCTCGTCGTGAGCTTCAAGCCTGCGGCGTTCCAGTACTACTACGACTGCATCCAAGTGCGCTGCGAGGAGGTGGCGTACGCATCCAACACGGACACGATGCTACTGGGCAAGTGCCTCATCCCCATCCACGCCTATCCGGTGATCAACGACGTACGCTTCCCCACGCGCATGGACTTCGGCGTCGTGGCTCTGGGTGAGATCAGCAAGCGGCACTTCGACCTCACGTGTTCGGTGCCCATCGAATTCGAGTACGAACTGGAGCTCACGAAGGCCCACCCATCATTCACGATCTTCCCATTAAGAGGCACGATCCCAGCGAACGGCGCAGCAAGGATTGAGCTCGAGTTCCGCCCTCTCATCTACGCGACGGCGAGCGCCGAGGTCGTGCTCCACGTCTCGCAGCTGGGCTTCACGCCCATGAAGTGTCTGCTCGCAGGCTCGTCGTCCAGCGACATCCCTCAGGCTGTTGCTTCGCCTGGTGAGGCTACAGCTGAGCGGAGCCGCTCGCCTCCGCGGTCACCAACGGTGAGACCCTCAGCGTCCTCGCAGAGCAGCAGTTCATCAATGAAGGCAACACGAGCGACTGGCGCGAAGCTGCGGAAGAAGCGAGATGCCACCAACAATGAAGAAACCGATACTAAAGGAGCACCGCCGCTTGCGATGGAGAGGATCGGGAACGTAGAGATCCCGGCGGATCTGTCCAACATGACGAGCGTTAACTTCATCCTAACGCAGCAGGTGGGTAAACTCAAACCCAAAGACCTCAAGAAGGCCGTGGAGGCGAGCCGCGAGCTGCGCAAGCGCCAGAAGGAGGAGCAGGCCAAGCTTAGTAGTGTGCCCGACAACCCGTCGGCTTCAGTAGCTTGTAACCAAAGCATGGCGCTCACCTTCCAGGTGCTCGTCCGTGAAGAGGAGAGCTTTCTCAAGCGCACGGACGTGAGCCGTCAGATCAAGGAGATGTTCTTCATTCAGGAGCTCAGCGACATGGAGCAGATGGAGCGCGAGCTTGAATTCCAGAGCCACAAGGTCCACCTGGGGCCGGAGCAGCTCACACCTAAGCAGGTCGCTTTTCTGCAGCAGATCCGTGAACTAAACGCTCTTGAGCTAGAACGGCGGCAGCGCGAGAAGGCGCGCAATACGTTCGCGCCTGTGGTGTTCAACTTCCAGTCGCAGCCTACTGCAGAGCTGCCAAACCCACCACGAGCCACGCTCCCAGCAAACTTCACGCCGGCGTACACTCCGGACTTCAAAACCCACAAGAATGACCTCTGGGCGCGGCGCAAGCGCGTGGTGCAGAAGTTCATCCGTGCAATCTCCACGTGCATCCTGCGTGCTCGAGTGCAAAAGCGTCTGGAGACGATCAAGAGTTGGCTCGGCAACGCGAAGACACGAGCCCAGGTGCAGGAGAAGGTCGCGCTGGACTGGCAGCGGCACGGCTCCGGCTCCGGAGCTACCAATGGCTTGAGCACCAAGGCTCTGGCCTCTCAGAGCCAACCAGAGCAGCAGAGCTTGTACCTCGAGAGTTTCCCTCTGGTTGAAGAGAAGAGCTACACGCCGCGAGAGTTCATCGCGCAGCCGGCTGAGTGGGAGCTCAAATTCGACGCGTTCGCATTCTTCCCGCTGCGCGAAAGGGACGAGGCACTGCTCAGTGGCCACGAGCGTCTGGAGCTGCCACCGTTGCCCACGTACATCCCATTGGAGCGTGATCGCGAGTTGCGCTTTGGTGCTGAGGACGAGTGGGGAGGTCCGCGTCTACTGATGGAGAACGCTTTGCATTCCTCTACTGTACAACAAAAGTATCCACCTCGGATGGATACTCGAACACCATCCCTCCTACAGCAACTGCCAGGTGACATCTTCTTGCGCCCCACCGCGAGCGTGCGTCCACTTGTGCACATTCAAGCGCCACGAGAGACCGACTCGTGGTTTGTCTTGCGGCCGCAGCGTGTGTTCCACACGCCGCCGACCCATTTCGGAGCCATCCAGGAGCAAAGCGTGGGTCTGCGGAGCCTCGTGGCGCTACAGGACTCGCTCCTGACGCTGTCTACAGTGTTTGTGCCGCCCACAGAGCGACCGCGAGCCCAGCCGCTGCTGCATTGGACTACTTCTTCATCATCAACGGTGTCTGAACCAGAGACCAGCTCCTCGGAGCTCTTCAAGGACGCGTGGTACGTCTCGCAGCGCCCCAGTAGCGGAATCCCATCGCTGGCTGAGCGTGTGGACGACGTCCCGTGTCTCTCGGACAGCGAGAGTGACAGTGAGGACGAAGACGGCGAGGAGAAAGACGAACAGAAGAGAAAGTGTCCAACGTGGGAGGACGCGCAGTTGCTCTTTGAAGAAGAAGTATTCACCTCAATAGCCACTGCGGTGAACGATGGAAGCCATGATGACACTGCGGGATACGAAGAAGGTGAGCTCCTGGGTCGAGTCAATGGTGTCTTGAGCTTTGAGCGCTACCGGCACCTCATCCGTCTCGAACGCGCCTACAACAACAGAAGAGAAGAACTGCTCCAACTCCTGCCCAACGTAAGCAGCCTGTTGTTGCCTCTGCTGTGTGAGATGATGGCTCTATTAGGCTTGTTGACTGACCTGTTGACTTGTGTGTTGGAGCAGCGCCTCAAGGAGGTGGCCAGGGGTATACACCACCCGGACTACGAGCTCGTGGTCGAAGGCCACGGCCCCGAGCGGCCACTGCATCAGCCTGCCGCCTGAGCTCAAATTGACCAAACGTAAATCATAAGAAAGCGCAGAGAGAACAGCAAAAAGCTTAGCTTTATGTATTGGTTTCTTTCGTCACACAGAGAGACTTGATAGCCCAGACAGTGAGTGCGCCTAGTACACCTCAAGCACGTAGCGGCCCTCCTCGCGCATGCGCTCGATGTAGGCGTTCGCGTGCTTGCGGTCGAGGCCGCCGACGGACGTGAAGCTCGAGATGAGCGCCTCGCGCACGTCGGCCACGGGCCACGTGGGACCGCAGAGGTAGAAGTGGCCGTTCTGCTTGAGCAGAAGGTCGGCCAGGATCTCCTTGTCCTCGGCGATCTTGTCCTGGATGTACACCTTGTGGGCCTGGTCGCGCGAGAAGGCGCAGCGCAGGTACGTCACGAGGCCCTCGCGCTCGTACCGATCCAGTTCCTCGCCGTACAAGTACTCCTGCGCCTTGCTGCGCGAGCCGAAGTAGAGCGCGACTGGTCCAACCTTGACGCCCTGGGCCTTGAGGAACGCGCGCTCTTGAATGAAGGCGCGGAAGGGCGCCATGCCCGTGCCCAGGCCAGCCATGATGATTGGGTCCGCCGGGTTCACCGGCAACTTCATCACTGACGAGCACACGTGCACCGAGAGCAACTGGCCCGACTTGATGGCCCGCAGGAAGCGCGTGGCCTGGCCCACGCGGTACTTGCCACTGGGCGTGGTCCAGTCATGCACCACGATGAGCAGGTGCACACTCGTGGGGTTCATCTTCATGCTCGAGGCGATCGAGTAGTGACGCGCCTTGATGCGCGGCACAAGCGCGATGAGCTGCGCGATTGTGGGGCGCGCCGAGACGAACTCCTCCAACAGCTCGGCGAACGTTGTGGTCTCGTCCACGCGACGCTTGTACTCGTCCTTGCCCTCAGCGTCGAGCAGATGCGCGAGCGTCTCCTTCTCCTTGTCGTCCGTGGCCAGCTCCAGCAGCGCCTGGTAGAACTTCTTGCCCGGGCGTCCGAAGATGTCGAGCACCTGCGAAAAGAGATGGAAGTACGTCAGCGTTTCCTCCTTCGGGCTGTCGGCCGCGTGCTTGCCCTTGGCCACCACGGGGATCGTCACGAGCGCCTCCGGTTCCACGTTGTACGCTCGCAGGAACGTCACCACGTCCTTCTCGTCGTTGTGCGCGAACACGGCCAGCGCCTCGCCGATCGCGTACGTGAGCCCGGAGTTGCCGATGTCCATCTCCACGTGGAACACGTTGCGGTCGTAGTCCTCCGGAGTGAGTCGCTCCCACTTGGTCACCTTCACCAGCGCGGCCACGTGCTCGCGCGTGTGCTGCTTCGCACCAAAGGCCTCTGGGAACACGAACTTCCACGCGGTCGCGGTCTCGGAGCTGGCCGTGGCGCGCGCGCGCTTGGCCACCTTGACGTTGGCCACCGAGTGCGCCACCTTGCTGGGCTGCAGCGCCGCGAAAGACTCGGAGACACGAGTGTCCTCTTCGGTGTCCACTTGAGCGTCCGCCGTCGCGAGACCCTTCCACTCGTCCGCAGGGTACGTGATCGTAGCCACATCGCCCCACACAGCGGCCACGAAGGACGCCAGCGTCGCGTGGTGCTCGACCGCAAAGCGGCTCTGCAGCAGCGCAAGGACCACACGCTCGTTGTAGAGCCCCGAGGCCTTGAGGAACGCCACCTGAACGCCCACAGACGCCACTGCATCGCTCTCCACGCGCGTCTGCAGCTCATTCAGGTCCACGCAAAGCAGTGTGACGTTCTTGGCCGCCACCTGCGCCTTGAACGCCACCGATTCGTCGATGTCGTCCACCGTCTTCCAGTCCGTGAGCACTAGCAGACTGCCGTTCGGCTTGACGCTGGCCAGTACGTCATAGCTCTTGAGCAGCGACGCCTTGGTCACGATGCTCACGTCCGCCTGCGCGATCGCCTGCTGCAGGCCGGCGCTGCGGCCGTTGAGCGCCACGCGCACCTCGAGCGTCGAGACGGGACGCGCCGCGCCAGGTGCCGTGCTGTGGTTCACAAGCGCGTTCACCTGCGTCGAAGGGTTCTTGTTAAGCAACTCCAGCGTAGTCGTGAACGACTGAAGCAGCGAGGTGCCCGGACGCTGTGTCTCCTCGTCGTCGAAGCCCCAGAAGAGGAATTGCTTGGAGTACGCGTCTGAGCCCTCGAGCTCAAAGCCGTCGCCGTAGATCACGTCCAAGTGTGGGAACGTGGCAGCGGTCTCGAGCGCAGCCTCGTACAGAGCCTCGCTCTTGGCCACCACGAAGGAGCGGCGCGTGGTCGACGAGCTCAGGTGCTGGAACACGCTGCGGCCCATGCCCGCTGTGAAGCCCGAGTTGCGGAACACGCCACCGTAGATACCCGTGACGACCACTGGGGTGACGTCCGAGTCAGTCCAGTGGGTCGAGTGGAAGAATACCTGCACGTTCTGGGTCAGCAAACCGCGCTGGAACGCGAGCGCACCCGTCGAAATGTTCTCGAGCACAGCCACGCGCGTGACGGTCGCTGGCATCGCTTGCGCGAAGAGCGCGTGCGACCATGGGAGAAGCAGGCGCACCTGGAGCACGCCCACCTTGCGGCCGAGCATGCGCTCGTAAGCCACGGCCTCCTCGATGGCAGTGGAAGCCTCGCCAATCACGACAATGACGAACTCGGCATCAGCCGCGCCGGTGTACTCGTACACCTTGTACTGCTTCTGCAGCACGTGGAAGAGGTCGTCCATGACAGTCTGCACCTGCTCGGCTACGCCAGTGGATGACGTGGAGCTCGTGAAGGTGGCTGACTCGATGGCCGTGATCTGCTTGAGCGACTCCTGGCTGAGCACGCTGAGCTTAGCGAGCTCGCGGGCCACACGGGAGCCGTCGTAGAAGTGCACGAGCAGCTTCTTGAGGCGCAGCGCGGCCACGTGGGCGACGACGGCCAGGTCGTGGCACTCCTGCGGATTGGATGAGTTGAGCAGCAGCGCGCCCGAGTGCTGGAGCGCGTACACGGACTCGTACGAGCCGCCCACCGCCAGGTCCTGGCGGATTGACTCGCACGCCACGTGGAAGACGGCACTCTGGCCGCTCTGCGCGATGCTGAAGAGGTTCGGCAGGAAGAGCGGTAGCGTCTGCGAAGGCACGAGCGCTGCGGCGCTCGTGCCGACCGCGAGTGCACCGCGGACAGCAGTGGCCGCGCCCGAGCGGATCTCGAGCGTGACCACGCGCGCATGCAGGTGGTCATACTTGGACGAGGCCTCGTCGTCGTCAACCGGAGCCGCGCCGTTGGCGAGCAGCGGGTAGAGGAAGACGTTCTCGCTCACGTTGCCAGCGACGTTGAGCACGGCGTCTGCAGCGGACGTGAACTGCTCCTGGTGCGCGAACTGGCGGTGCACACTCCAGAGCGACGCGGCGTTCGCGAGGCTCTCATTGTTCGTGTCGACGAGCTCCTTCTTGAGCTGCACGATCTTGGTGGCCTCATGGACGGACGCAGGCGCGATAGAGCCGTAGGCGCTGGCGCCTTCCGACTGGAGCTCTGGGTGCTGCATGGCGGCGGATGGAGAGAGCTGTTGGCCTGATAACGTCCTGGGGCTTCACCAGCGGAACGGAATCTGACAGCCAAGCGAGCGGCCCATGGACGACCGAGAGCTCCATGGCCGTGGGCAGATTCTTCGTATCGTTGGAGCTCTTCGTCTGGGCCATTTGTTTGATTCCGATCGACCGATCGATCGTGACAGGTTCGTATTGCGCTCTGGGTTTGGATGGGGAATGAGCCAATCAGCGACCAGGACGAGCGTGATTCAGCTTTTCGAGGCAGACATGATGATTGAGCAAGCAGGAAATCAGAAGGTGGCCGGAATAGTAGACTCGAATAAACCTCTTTGTGCGACACACGAAGGTTTATTTGAATGGGAAATGGGAAACACGTCAGCCTTTTTATAATATTTTAACGTTTGGAGGACGGAGAGAGGAGGAACAAGAAGTGCTCCACTTGGATGAACAGCAGGGATGACGAGACAAGCGACTTCTGGACGACGAATCTCGCCCCAAGTGGCATCGGCTGGCTGGATTATCGCAGTGGCTGGCTGGCTGGCTGGCGAGCTCATCTATCCCAGCAACACGGCAGCAGCCTACGCGTCGATCTTCTTGATGAATTTGGCCGGGTTACCCGCGTAGATGCACATGGGAGGCACGTCCTTGGTCACGACCGAGCCGGCGCCGATGATGGAGCCGTCACCGATGGTCACACCGGGCAGCACGATGGCGCCGCCGCCGATCCAGACGTCCTCACCGATCGTGATGGGCTTGCCGTTCTCGAGCCCGCTGCGGCGCGTGGCCACGTCCAGCGGATGCGTGGCCGCGTAGAGCTGCACGCCAGGGCCGAAGAGCGTGCGCGCGCCGATGCGGATCTCGCACACGTCCAGCAGCACGCAGTTGAAGTTCATGAAGACGCCGTCACCCACGTGGATGTTGTAGCCGTAGTCGCAGCGGAACGGCGTCTCGATGAACACGTCCTTGCCGGACGAACCGAGTAGCTCCTGCAGCGCCGCGTTCGCTCCCTCGCTGCCCAGAGTCTGCTGGTTGTACTTGGTGACGAGCTCGCGCGCGTGCAGCCGCTCCTGCATGAGCTGCTCGTCCAGGGAGTTGTAGAGCTCGCCGCGCAGCATCTTCTGCTTCTCAGTCGCCATGGTGACTTGCTTGTGGATAGACGTGTGAGTGGCGTGTGCGCGTGGGGGCTAATGAGGGAATGGCCATCCACGGAGCTGCGGCCTTGATGGCCATGCTGCTGGTGGTCATATCCATGATGACTGGAGCCCCATGATGGAAATTTATAATCGCGCTTGCTTCAACTTGCTGGAATCCACCGCCGGAATCAGCGATATGATTGGTTAAAATTTGCGCTTGTGTAGCCAAATCAAGAGCTGCCACGGCAGCAAAGCCTACTGTTTACGTCTATGCGCTTGTGTAGTGCGTTATTTACTTTTTCTTACGTAAGCAAAAGTAAATAACACTTCACACCTCTGCTGTAGCATATATGCACGGAAGCAGGTTAGTCGTTTTGTGAGACATTCCTGTTTGATACTTGATTGGCTGAAATAATACCGAAGCTCAATCGAGATTTCTGGTTGGCTGAAATACCGTATACCCTTTCAAATCTGTTAGTATAATCGACATTTTACAGAGGAGAATTCGATTTTGGTCGGGTTTGCTGTTTGAGAGAAAACCCCATCAAAAACGCTTGTATAAAATTACCTCTTCTCGTTCTCATCTTAAAAAATCGGTATAAATTCTCAGAAGTGTTCATTAAGTACGAATGATCTAAATTTTGGGTTTAAGTAAAACTACGAGCTAGCATATATTCTCGAAAGCAGGTTAGTCATTTTCGGACCCTTTTCGAGCGAAACGCTAATAAAAAAGTTAGTCACTTGAATAGTGGCCCCTGATCCAAACTCCGACGTAGAGTGATGGTCTCCTTTGTAAAAGCACTCGCTCTTCGCTCTTTGCATTGAGAGAACATACGCATGTTCTCGCACGCTTCATTCCAGAAACAACATTCCTCCAGCAGCACACAGCAGTAGCGCCACGCCGCTCACCAGTAGCCCTAACGCCACCACCCGCGTGAGCTGCTCAAACCACCTCAGCAAGCGCAAGGCTCGTTCGACCGTGGAAGCCCACAGACAGCCGAGTGAGGACGACTTGACGCTGGTTACTCTCACACTCGCTCTTCAAGAGCCCTTCGGTATCATCGGGAAGGTTGTGGTGATTGCTGGCTGCGGACGCGCTACCGAGCTGCTGGCTGAGGCGTTCGTCGTACACGGTGCTAAGGTGTACATCGCCTCCGCAGAGGCCTCGATTGCTCCTATCGCCACTGCACTCACCGCCGCGGGACCAGGTAGTTGCACCGCAATTTGTGTCGATTTGGCTACAACGTCCGGCAGAGCTGCTCTCGCGACACGCATCTCAACGAGTGAAGAGGCCGTGGACCTACTCATCAACACCCCCGC
>JAASGO010000555.1:0-19822 GCA_023334245.1 Globisporangium cederbergense
GAATGCGCGGACACGTCTCACGCGCCTTCTGAAGCACCTGTTGCAGCCGCTCGAGCACTGCAGTCCAGTTGCGCAAGTTAGCCTGCGCTTCGCTCTGCCAGCCTTTCACGCACTTCAACAGCGTCACGAGGCGCGCGTCCGTGGGCGCAGCGGTCAGTACATCGATCAGCTTTCTTTCGTCAGCATTTGATGCCACATGAGGCAGTGACTGGACAGCACTACCGCTGCCTCCTCCTCCTTCACCTTCTGCAGCTTGCATCGCACTGTTGCCCTGTGTTTCTTCTGTTTCTGTTTCTTCTTCCTCTCGCTCCCTCGTCTGTTTCTAGCTCTGCACAAATCCCGTCGCCGTCCGAGATATGGCCTTGCGGTCGGACACAGAGACGGATGGCGTCACTCACGCTCGCTCGCTCTGTGTGCGGGTTCCGATGATCGAGAGCTGACGCAGCAGGCAGCGGTTCCTTCCGCTGCTGTGTGCTTGCGCGACGCCTTCTTCTTTCGCGGATGCCGCCGCTTTCTCTGTTTCCTTCCCCCTTTCCGTCCGGAAAGGAGCCGATACCGGTTCTCAAATACGGTATTTTTAGCACAATTGTAGGATTCTTTTCAAAAAGATCAAGAATAAAAATATTTTCTTGCATTTTGATTGGCCATTTTTTAAGCTTTTGAGAAAGTATCTTTGTAAGAATACATATTTTACCGGATGGTTGAGCACAATACATACCGGTATTTGCAAACCGGTATTTCCACCGAAGATACGTTTTGGGTGCAAGATCAGACACTGCACAAGCAACCTCCCTCCTTCACAAGAGTGCACTTGCTGTCTGTCTCTTTACATGAGGAACTGCGTGTACGCCGGGTTCGCAGTCTCTTCGACAAAGCGGAAGCCCACGCGTTGCAGGAAATCCATAAACGGCGCATTCTCGTTCGCGGGAACCTGGAACGCCACGAGCACGCGGCCGATATCAGCGCCGTGGTTGCGGTAGTGGAACAGGCTCACGTTCCACTGCGCTTTCGACGCGTCGCTGATTTTGTTTGTTTACATCGTCAGACAAAGGAAGCAAAACGATCAGTGCTTCTGCTAGCTAGAGGTGGTATTGCTCAGAAGATATGCACGAACGTACCCAAGCGTGTCGAGGAAGTCTTTCAGTGCACCAGGACGCTCTGGGAATTCTAATCGGAAGAGGCGCTCGTTCGGGACCTGCGCAGCACACACATTCAGAATGTCAGACGTCATAGCCAATCCAGAGCCAACGATAACAAGTCATTGACTGTACGTACGTTTTCCGCGCGGCCTCCTGCGAGATGGCGCAAGTGCGACTTTGCCAGCTCGTTGTCTGCCAGATCCGTCGCGTGCATGCCGTCCTGCGCGTCGATCAAGTTGACAACCTCAACAAACTCGTCCTTGGACTTCGTCTGGATGCTCATGCAGATGCGGGCCATCTTGTCCTTCTGCGAGCTCATGCGGTACGTGAACTCGGTCACATTTCGAGGATCTGCACACAACAACAAGAGCGTAAGCAACCTGGGCATGTAGCGAATAGAACCCCATCGCAGAAGGCTGGCGCGTACAGATCACATTGTAGAGACGCTGGAAACTGCCCTGCATCTCTGGGATGTTGACAGACATGAAGCGCTCGCGGTCATCCGATCTTCAGTAACGCATTGAGCAGTCACGCGAATCAATCAGTCAGGTATAGCTTCTATTCCATACCATCAAGCTCCATCACGTACCTCTCGGTGACGAATCGCAGGCGATCAAAGTCCATGTTCGCTGCGGCGAGCACTGCGACATATTTCTCGTTCTTCGCATTGTGCATGCGCGCGTACTTCTTCACACCGGCCACACTGATCGCACCAGTGGGCTCCATCAGCGACCGCGTGTCACCAAACACGTCCTTGATCGCGGCACAGATCCCGTCTGTTGTGACCGTGACCACGTCGTCCACAAGGTCCTTGCAGAGGCGGAAGTTCTCTTCGCCGATCGACTTGATACCGACTTCTTCGGTGAAACGGTTCACATTGGAGAACGTGACACGCTCGCCCTGCTTCAGGGATTCCTGGAGCAGGTTCGCACCTTCGGTCTCGACACCGATGATCTTGACCGACGGCGCGACGTCCTTGACGAACGCAGCGAGTCCGGAGATCAATCCACCGCCGCCCACAGGCACGAAGATCGCGTTTGGCCAGTGCCCCGAAGTCTATCGCACATGTTTAAGAGTGTAGACAATTAGCAAGTTGCATAATTATCAGATGAGTATGGTAATATCGGATGACCCACCTCTTTCAAGATCTCCATGCCGATGGTGCCATTGCCGGCAATGACCAGCGGGTCGTCGTACGGGTGTACGAGCGACCGACCTTCCGTCTGCGCAATGCGGTACGCTTCTTTCAATGACGCGTCAAAGTCCGTGCCGTGCTCGATGATCTCCACCTGGCACTTGGTGGAGTGGGACACTTGCTGTACGATACACATATGTGCATCGAAAACCCTCATTAGCCGACCATCATTCGACAACAACAGATAGTAATCACACACGTACTTGATTTTGCAAAGTGCCCAGCGGTGCCACGATAACCGCATTAACGCCCAGCTTAGCAGCCGAGTATGCCACGCCCTGCTCGCATTAGAAGTCAACAAGCAGACCATCACCGACCGCATTTAGATCTTTCAACACTGTCGCAATTGCAGTCAGTCACTACGCGTGCATACTTGCAAGTGGTTGCCAGCAGCGATGGCGACGATTCCGTTCTTCTTCTGCAGCGGCGTCAAGTTCGCAATCTTGTTGTATGCGCCGCGGATGTTGAACGAGAACGTGTGTTGCATATCCTGAGCGCAGCACACAATGTATCATTGTGAGTGTGATCCTGATCGACACAAGCGTACCCCAAAGTTCCCATGACCAAGAATGCAAACTGCAAATGCATACCTCGCGCTTCAGGTACAGACTGCAGTTCCCAGGCAGTGCGCTAGAAAGCGATGGCGCATACTGAAGTGGCGTCTGCACCGCGACATCGTACACGCGGCTCTCGATGATGTCCTTGAGGTAGTCGTGGGACCCTGGACGCACCCACGATGGCGCCTTCGCCAGCGAAGACAAGCGGCGGCGCAGCATGACAGCGATCTTGCAAGTGAAGTTTTGCTTATGTGGTGGTTTGGTACGGGAATGCAGACGCAGCGGCGGTGGTGATTCCGGCGGCTGAGCACGTGGTTGTTGTGCTGCTTGGAGCCGAGAGGAATAATCTCATGGCCCTATCATTGCGCAAACTCTGGTGCCAAGCCAAGCAAACGGCAAGGTACTGTACCGCATGTGCTCTAAATACAAGCGCCTTACTTTTTCCATTTCTTCTGATGTAAGCTAGCATTTATCATAAAAGCTAATTATAGACATAATTATTCTAAAGTAGACAGCATACTCTTATTTTCTGCGGATGTAGCACTGCTGAGAATCGAAACTACAAAAACAAATAGGTGCAAAGTGTGGATCAGACGATTGCGAAGAGTGGTCGATCACGTGCCTCGCCTTTCGTCTCTTCTTCGAAAGCGCAGACGACAACCGAGCGAGCGACAACCAGCAGCATCGATGGACTTTGAAAGGCCTGGAAGCCTCGACTCCGCTTCGCGTGTGTGCGGGTCACCCTGAGCGATTGGTGGTCAGTACGATTGCCATCGTTTTCAGATCTAAGGCATTTGCTTGCTTCCATCCAAAGAAGCTTTTTCGCAACAATCGGACGAGCCGTGAGTAACATGGAGAGTTGTGGTGTTCGCAAAAGACGAAGCCACCAATGTGAACTCTACTCATTGCTGCCATCCTCGAACCAAATCTGCAAGTCAAAAACGGGGGCGCGTTCGAAAAAGAGAGAGCTGGTGGTTGTGATCGTCATGTACCGCCCTCTCACGCCTTTTCGTTTTGCAAATCATGCCGTCCATAGGTGAGGCTCCTCTCATGCACTTTCACACTTGACAGATAGATACACCAACTCAATGAACGCTTGACAGATATATAGATACACAAACAAACCAAGCGTTAGCTGTGACTCGTCAGACGCCGATGACCACAGGTCAATCAATCCATGACAGGTGGATCCAGCCTGACGTTGGCGATTAGTCAAGCGTTCAGTTCAGTAGGAGGAGCAGCATGACGCCCAAAGATCGCCTCACGCCGACTCGTAGCCGTCTGGCGCACGATGGATTCTGAACCATTTTCTACGGATGCCTCGCTCGTTGCTTTCCGTCAAGGCTTACTCGCAATGTGTTACGCACTACTAGCTCTATCGAACATCATTCCTTTTGTCTCTCGCAAGCCAAGCAAGCGCTCGCGCATGTTGGGCTGCAGCCAATACCGGTACCCATCCATGATTGGTGGACGTCGTCACATCTTGCAAAGTGAGAGACATGCTCGCTGTTGTCTCTCGCTGGCTGGCGAATGCAAGTGAAGGCAAGTTGCCTCGCGTGATCAAGTTTTGTAACATCACGTTCTCTCGAAGTGGCTGGGCTCAACCTTGACCCCTACTGAAACAGAAGGTCACCAGAGTCCATTGTGCACATATCCTAAGTGATGCTTCCCGACCTTTTCGTGCAAACTTCCAGTGAAAATTCTCAGAATAGCATGTCGCGAAGGACATCTCTCAGCCGTTTTTCGAGCCAGCTGGCTGATTTGTTTCCATCCTTTGCACATAAAAAAGCCTGCGGTTAGTTTCTTCCAAATGAAGGGAGTCAGCTCGCTCGACTTTCACCTCTACAATTCGATACGACGCTTGTATCGTTTTTTAGGGGGTTTCACAACCGCAAGTTTCCTCATCGCCCTTATTTTTCCTTTTTATTCGGAGGTTCCGCGCGCGACCAGTTCTTTTTTCCCAACACCAAGCGGGAAAGCAGCTCTTCTCACACGCCCCGCCTTCCGTCTACCAGCCCGCGCTCGCTTCATTCACGCCTCTCACTACATCCGCCATGAAGCTTCTCACGATCGTGCTCTTCGCGAGCGCCGCGCTCGCTGCCGTCGCGCAGGGTACGTCCTTTTAGCGTTATTGGCGCCACGCCTACCACTCACTCGCTCTATGTGTGCTGGCGTACGACATGTGCTGACAATTACTATCTTGTTTGGGTGCTGATTAATACATGCAGGTGAAGCAGGTTTCCCCGACGAGACGGGCATCGTCTCCGAGATTCAGGGGAACGAGGCGGAGTACGTGGCCACGCCCAACTTGCGCCGACTCCAGACGGGTAGTGGCGCCGGCACGACCCCCGCGCCGGCGACCCCAGCGCCTGCGACCCCGGCGCCTGCGACGCCTGCACCGGCCACCCCAGCACCAGCGACCCCAGCGCCAGCGACGCCTACACCGGCCACCCCGGCGCCTGTGACTCCATCGCCACAGACGCCAGCCCCTTCGACGGCAGCGCCGTCGCCGTCGCCGTCGCCGACCCCGACGCCTGCCACTGGTTCTGGTTCTGGTACGAAGACCCCAGCACCTGCCACGACGGCGCCTGCCGCCACGCCCACCACCACGCCTTCCACTACTAAGGAAACCACCATTGCGACTGTCGCACCGAGTTCCGACACTTCGTCTAGCTCGTCGGTCAATGGATCGCTCAAGACGTCCACGAAAACTCCAGGTATGTACGATAGAATGCGGGAAATGGGGCAAGCTGAGATGCGGTTCTAATTCATGCTTTCTTGTTTTTGTATCTACCCACAGCTCCAACTTCCACTTCGGCGGGTACCAACACGAAAACTGACTCCAAGATGAGCACAGGAACGATCGCTGGTATCGTGGGTGGAATCATCGCCGGTATCGTGGTCCTCGCGTTCGTGACCATGGCGTTGATCCGCCGCAAGCGCGACAACGACGACGACCCGCTGTCTCCATTTGAACTTTCGATGGACAAGGGATACAGCGGAGCTCAGGCTTACGGAGGAAACCCGCCAGGTTTTGCTGGGAACAATGCTGCTGCACGAGGGAATGCACCAGTTCGAACCCAGGAGCTTGCGACGGACACTCCGCCTGCGGGTGCTGTCGCCGCCGGAGTCGCCTACTCGCAGTTCTATGATGTGACCACGTCGCCCGGCTCGATCAACAACCAGCAGCCTCGCCGCAACTCCTCTGGACACCACGACGAACCGGTTGCCGACAATGGAGCGAACTTGTGGATGAGCGCGATGGACGTGAAGGAGAACGACTCGTACCTGAGCGCCAAGGAGTCCCACGACGGCGACTCGTTGAACAGCGGTCGCAACAGCTACGATGTCGGTTATGGCGATGACCACTCGAGCCAGATCAGCGGCTCCAGTGACTTGAATAGCGCAAAAGACTTCCCGGACTATGAAGACGAGTCGGCTCGCGGCTCGTACGAGTTGTAAGCCCCAGCACCAGCGTGTACATATGAAGCGCCTTTGTACCACTCGTCGTCGGAGGGGAAGAAGCCATCAACCAGCACAAGCGTCAACCACACGTGAGTCGGTTGGTAGCTGGCATCCCGAAGTTTTTATATAAGTCTTTTTCGGTCCACAGGTGAATGGATCTCGGCTTGGTCGCGTAGCAACACACAAATAAGAACAGAAGCGCGTGATGCAGAATCTACAGCGAAGCTCAGGAGCCTCAACTCTTCTTTAACTTAACAGAGACAATACATCGTACGTGCTTCCAGTTTTGCCCAAGTCTTTTCCAAGGATGGCCGAGCTATTGAAGAAGCTGGTGGAAGACATCTTCCTGTAGCAGCTCAGCCATCTCCTTCTCGATGATTTCGCGAACAGAGAGGTCATGAGGCGAGAGTAGAGGTATAGATAAATCACCGTCTGCCAACCTCTGGTGGTCGTATAATGAAGCAGCTCCGCCATTCAATCCCCAAGCAGCTGCCCCTCCGCGATGCTGACGAGACTCGAAGAGCTCTTTCTCGTAGATGTCCTTGACGTCGTTGAAAATGATGTCAAAGTCGTCATCTCGCGCATCATGAAACCCGTTGGTCGACAACATGTGCGTGGCGTGTTGCTGGTCGTTCGTTGTTTGAATGCTCAGGCTGTGGTGACCAGTGAGACGTGCAAGTTTTCGCTCTCGGGTTTCTATTCCCTGCACCAAGCGCTGGAGTCTTGTAGATGGCGACGTGTCAGTCGCCACGCCACTCACGGCCAGCGCTTCATCCGAGTGTGTGGCCTTGCGTTGACTATTTCTTGGAGTTTGACTGGAAGCCTCGCGTTGACGGGACGAAGAGAGCGGCGAAGCAGGTGGTGGCTGAATTGCTTCCGGCGCGGAAGCCTTCGCAGCTCCTTCCATCGCATCGACGAAATCGAAGAGCGACGTCTCGTACAGACTGCTGAAGCTCGTGTTGACTCCCGGCCTGGGAGCATGATCAAACTCGTTGACGAGCGTAAAGGATTGGTTGTTGATCGAATTTATCAGCGCGATGTCGGAGTCGTCAGGATTTTTGTGGTGAACTCCATTCTCACGACCCCGACAGCCAACACCAGGTCCGTTGCTGACATTGCCCTCATCGATGATTCTGTGTCCAAGTTCATGCGCACGATGCGTATTGGCTTCTTCATCATACATAGCATCATCATCGCGCCTCTTTTCTCGATGGCAATGACTTTGCAGCCCGTTCTCCTTCCTGGGCGGTTCTTCCAATGCGTGGTGGGCTCTGTGGTGTCGACGCTGTCTTCCATGTGTCCGTTCTCTTTCATTACGCCGCCCATCATTTCTTCGTCGATCAACTTGCACCTCTTCTTCTTCGTCGTCGTCACCATAGGATGCATTTCGACGATCTTCGATACCCTCATCGCGACTATTCCCAGCTTCTGACTCGGCTTCAGACTCGATACGCAGGTACTTGTCAAACGGTACCCGGTTCACCTTCGGAACACTTCCAAGCTGCAGTCTCTCGCTGTGCTGGACGGAGTGCGAGCTTCGCTGCTGTGAATGATGAGAGTGAGAGGTTCGCTCGTGCCCGTACGATGGCACATCGCCACGAGCTTCTTCCTCATCGTCTTCAGTGTATGCGTCGACATCCTCTTCTTCGTCTTTTTGCCCACTGTCCACATGCGAGTCCTCAACTCGCTGATTCGCAGCCCCAGCCTCCGAATCAGGAGCTCTTCTCGATTGATCAGAGATGCTCCTCACAGTCCCTGCAATAGCGTCCTCCATACGCTGCTTCCACTCGTCCATGATTTCTTTGATCTTCTCCGGGAGCTCAACGGATGTACTCAAGAATGATGACATGTCCAGTTGCGGAATCGAAGACATCGGAAGTCCTTCCCTACTCTCCTTGACATGTGAGCAGTTCTCCAACACCACAGTCGATACATTCGCCATGGACCTCGCTAGCCTCTCGTCCAGCTCTCGCTGCTTTTCCTGAATGCGGTCGCGCCGCTCGTGAAGCAGCTCCTCATGCGCATCCCTTAGCTGTTGCTGCAGCCGCTCGAGCTCCTGTTTGAAATGCTTGTGTTCCTCTTGATCTTTCAGTTCCATCTCCTCTTTCTGCTTCCTCACCAGCTTCCGCAGCTTCTCGACCTCCATCTATCAGCAATTAACACTGTTAGCCTCCTAATGAAGACAACCTGCGAATACACAAGATATGACCCACCTTGAGCAAATCCATCGTCTGATCGCTCTCCAGTCGCTGTCGAGCTTCCACATCATTACTCTCTTCTAGCACCAGTACACGCTCCTGGTAATCGCGGAGCTTGAGGAGCGTCGCCTTGAGCTTGTCGCTGAGGTCTTCGAGCTCGTCTGCATCGCGCTTCACCTGCTCGCGCAATTCTCTGATCTCGGCTTCGTACACGCCGCGCTGGCGACTGAACTCCGCCTCGACTTCTTCTTGCAGTGTTCCTACCTATCGTACGTACATACACACCTCAGGTCTCAGTACCACTTAGAATAAGCACAACTCACTGTAATCGTTTGTACCTCGACGATGCGTTGGATGAGCTTGGCGACCTTCTCGCGATCTTCTTCACACAGGTCCGCGATCCGTGCGTCAGCCGTTCTCCGCTCTGCAGTATCCATTGTAGCCTTGATTCGCACAGACTGCCGCAGTTCCTTCCATCGCGACGGAGGGATCGGTGCCGACGCGCGAGGCTTTGCGTGTGTGTTGGTGCTGGTTTTCTGCGTGGGGGCGCTCTTGCGAACGATCTTACCCGAGGACGAGACAGTGTGGCCCGTGTTGGCTGGAGCGGCACTGTCTATGCTAGCGTATAGAGCACCTCCAGTGCCTGCGCTTCCGGTGTCAGCAGCGAGTCGTCGCCCTGCTCGACGGCGCCATTCCTGCTGCTGTTGCTCCATTTCCAGTTCCAGGTTCAGATCGGCGGCGGCTGCACAAGGTCACAGCAAACCATGTGGCCCACATCGATTTGATTCTTTAAGAAGATACTTGATTGGCCAAATATGCTGATGATAATGTTTTTGATTGGATAAAAACGAATAATAGGAGCTAGTGGTACAATTTGCGGCACGACAGAATGTGGCTTGGAAAAGGAAGTGACAAGCCTACTGCGGTCCGCCATCTCTCCACCATTGCCGCCGCCTTGGATGCGCGTCTCAGCGATGCAATACGAGAGCAACATCGCGTCTAGTACATGCTGCGTCTGAAAGAATACAAGAGCAACGACACGACACGCGTAGCGTCAGCGACAACGATACATTAAAGCCCGTATGAGTACAAACATAGCAAACTCACTGGTGATACGCTGGTACGTTCTGGCGCTTCCGCTCTCGCATGGCCATGATGTTCGCGAGATACGAGAACGACATCAGATGCAGCTGCAAGCATCACAATACACGACGATACGCGCAACACCTGTCAGTATCCGAGGAGTTATTCACATCGCATTGCCCAGGAAATGCAAAAGCACACAGCAACATACCTGCTTGTTGTAGTCATCTGCTCATCCGCACGCGCACACAACAAGGTCAAAGCAGCAGTATCAGCGAAAGGACGTTAGTACAGATCACATACACACACGTAAACAAACACACCACAACTCAGCGCACGCTACCTGGCGAGATTTGGTTCATCTGCCGTGCCTGCTCGAGCTGCTCGACACGGCGTTGCTGCTCCAACTCCTGCCGCTGCAGCCGCACTTGCATGTCGTTCGGGAATCCTGCAGTTTGCCATACATACACAATACACACGTACGCAGCAGTCAGCATCCACCATACACAGTAGGCTCATATAGACAGAGAGAGATGCCCGTTGTTAAACGCACGGGCGTGGCTTCGCGGGTCCATTTTCGTGAGTGCCGTGCTCGTTTTCAGTGCAGAAGCCAGCAGCACGTCTGTCTGTCTGTCTGTTGATGGAAACAGCCAAAAGTTCAACCAGGATTTGTGTGTACCACATGAAGCTGGAGGTCGATCAGCCAATCAGCATTGCGTATCATGACTTCAGATTATTGGCGAATCATATCACGGATCATTTTTCTAAGTGCATCCATTGGGTTTAAATTGTTTGTAAACTGATGAACAGATTTATAACCAATTATAGAGCATGAATCTCAATTCAGAGCAATGATTGGATGAAAAAGCTGCGTCGCGCGTTCCCAACCATCCGTGCTGGCGTGTCTTTTGGTGGCGAAGAGCTCCATTCGCAAGAAGAAGCAGGCAATCGCTTGTAGATACACACCATGGGCAAGCCAACGCACGTGGACGATGACTTGATGATGACCATCGCGTCCGATGAGGAGGTGCACATGCTAATACTGTTGTTGCTGTATATGCGACTGTGCGCTGTGGGCTCACTCTCTTTGGTGCTTGAATGGATAACCAGCTCTCCAATGTGGAAGAAAGCTCGGACGAAGAGGATGAAGACCAAGACATGAAGGACGCCATCATCTCCAAGGTTTGCATGCGCATATGCATTTCTATTGCATTGTATGCTGTTGCACTGTGGCTTATTCGTGCTGTAATGTGCTTACAATAGAAACAAATGAAGGAGGAGGCGCGCGCGGTGAAGAAGGAGAGCGTGATCGCCGAAGGCTTTGAGTTCGATGCCGATGGCTTTGCTGGCCCAACCGGCTCGTCGTGGGACTTCACCAGTACGTTTGCATTGCAGTCATAGTTTACATGGGATTTCATTGTGAATGCAAGCTTCCTAACACTTGTGTCGTGTGTGCTCATTATTTCACTTACAGAGGCGATTTCGCGCATTGAGACCCTGGAAGCCACGATGCACCAGGGCACGAAGCGCACGACCATCCAGACAAAGATCGCCAAGCTGCGCAAGGAGAAGGACGCCGTGAAGCAGGCGAAGCTGGAGAAGAAGGCTGCCAAGGCCGCGAAGAAGGACAAGAAGGCCAACGCAAGCGACGACGAAAACGACAGCGACGATGAGAACGAGACCAAGGATGGCGACGATGACAACTCGGACGACGAGAGCGGCTCTGAGAAGGATGACGAGAGCGAAGATGACGGTGCTGCATACGAGCAGCCGGATGACGACGAGGAGGAGGCTGAGGACGACGTTGTGGAGGAAGCGCGCCTGCAGTCGGCGTTGAAGGAGGGAAAGAAAGACCTCAAGTCGCGTGAGGAGATGGCCGATGAAATCGAGAAGAAGCGCGCTGAGGAGTTCTTTGACGTCGACCCGTTTGCCAAGGAAGAGTTTGCGAAGTCCAAGTTCGAGACGTTCGCGGACCTCAAACTCTCGCGTCCGATCATGCGCGCGATCACACAAATTGGCTTTGAGAAGCCGACGCCGATCCAGCAGCGCGCGATCCCGATTGCGCTCACGGGCAAGGACATCTGCGCGAGTGCGCAGACCGGTAGTGGTAAAACCGCCGCGTTCCTGCTACCGATCCTCGAGCGCCTCCAGTTACGCTCGCGCCGCGTGCAGTCGACACGAGTGATGATCATCTGTCCCGTGCGTGAGTTGGCTACGCAGTGCCAATCGATGCTCGAGCAGCTCTCGCGCTTCACGGACATCACGTGCGCACTCGCCGTGGGCGGTTTGCCGCTCAAGGCTCAGGAGGTGGAGCTGCGACTGCGTCCAGACGTGGTGATCTGTACTCCTGGCCGTATGATCGACCACTTGCGCAACTCCAAGAGCATTCACATGGACGACCTGGAGATCTTGGTGCTCGATGAGGCCGATCGCCTGCTCGAGCTCGGTTTCACTGAGGAAGTGATGGAACTCGTACGTATGTGTCCCGTGGCGCGTCAGACGATGCTCTTCTCGGCGACGCTGACCTCCAAGGTCGACCAACTCGTGAGTCTGTCCATGAAGCGTCCCGTGCGCATCAGCACGGACCCGCTCTTCGACATGGCCAAACACCTCGTGCAAGAGTTTGTGCGTATCCGTCCGAACCGTGAGGACGACCGTGAGGCAATCCTACTTGCGCTCTGCACGCGCACGTTCCGCACGAACACGATCGTGTTCATGGAGACCAAGATCCACGCCCACCGCATGATGATCATCTTTGGGCTTGCGGGCATCAAGGCCGCCGAGCTCCACGGCAACCTGCAGCAGAAGGAGCGTCTTGAGGCACTGCAGAACTTCCGCGACGGTTCGGTCGACATCCTGCTCTGTACCGATGTTGCGGCGCGTGGTATCGATGTGAAGGGCGTCCACGCCGTGATCAACTACGAGATGCCAAAGGACATCACGACCTACGTGCATCGCGTGGGGCGTACGGCGCGTGCCGGTCGCAACGGTCGTGCGGTCACGCTCACCAGTGAGTCGCGCCGTCTGCTCATGAAGCAGGTGTCGCGCCACTGCCACGGCTTCGTCAAGAGTCGCGCTGTGCCGGATCCAGTCATCGCACAGTGGAAGGCGCGCATCGAGAGCATGCAGAGCGATGTGAAGCTGATTATGCACGAGGAGACGCTCGAGAAGCGCATGCGCGAGGCTGAGAAGGAGGCCATGAAGGCATCCAACATGGTGCGCTACGAGGACGAGATCGCGTCGCGCCCGGCGCGCACGTGGTTCATGTCGGAGAAGGAGAAGAAGCGCGTGGCCGAGAACGCCGAAGAAGACCGCATGGAGCGTCAGGCGCTCACCGCCCCCGAAGAGACCGAGTTCTCGCGCGCCAAGAAGCTCAAGCTCATGAGCCACAAGAAACGTCGTCTTTTTGAGATCCGCGAGCGCGAGGAGCGCATGCTCGCGGACGCCCACGCCGAGGACTCGGACGATGAGGGCGGCAATGGTGGCAACAAGAAGGGCAAGAAGGTCTTTGCCTCGGTGCACGTCGCGGCCGCGGCCAAGCACGCCAAGAAGTCGAATCAACTGGCCACCAAGGAGCGCCACGAAGAGTCGATCTCGGAGATGCACGAGCGCAAGCGCCTTAAGCGCGAGAAGGCGCGCTCGCAGAAGAGCAGCCACGCACCCAAGACGGGCTTCGACGTCGACATGAACGGCGGCGAGTCCCACAAGCCCAAGGCCAAGGCCGCGCGCGGCGGTGCCTCGGACAAGAACCCGTTCGAGTTCAAGGAGAAAATCACAAATTTCAAGAAGCACGCCAAGAAGACCGCGAGCTCGTTCAAATCCAAGTCCAAGTTCAAGCGCCGAAAGTAGACTGTTGCAAGTCAATTGTGAAAGCTTGGGTGAGAATACCAACCTCTCGGCTTTTTTTCCCACTGGACTGGAGGTTTGTTTCAAGAAATCGCTGCCACACGACCAACCTACTTTCATATTCTCTGCTTGCCAATATAGATCGTCCGAGTTTATTCGCTTTTTATTATTGGACGATTCGCGTCGATTGCGTTGCATGAGTCATTTGTGATTGCGGCCAACATTCTTTTCCGCTGCTTCACCCTCAGCGAAAGTCGTGGTGGTGCATCTCTGTGTGCACAGACGTGGCTCGAGTGCGTGTGTGCTGCTAGAGAGGGGTGAGGCGCCTCTATTTTGCCGGTGCAGGGTGCGCCGACCTATCTCATCTCACTGACTTGACCGAGTCCAGTCGACTAGATGCGTGAGCGCTTCACCATTTACCTGCCATCACTTGGTTTGCGAATCTGGGCATCCATTCAAACGATTGGACTCCAAAAAGAGCGGAACGTATGCTCTCTTCTTGGCTTTCGCGAAGAACAAAAATGTTGCTCCGTTCCCGTTCAGCTCATCACCTCGCTCACTCAGTCGGGTCCTTTCGAAGGTGAGATTACGTGTGCTGGGCAAACCTACTCCCGAAAGTAGTATGCAGCTCGAAGAGCTCAACTCGGGTACCCTGCTCATAACTAGAATAATCTGAATTTTGGTTAAAGTAAAACCCTGTACTAGCATATATGCGCAAAGGTAGGTTAGCCATTTTCGGGCGTTTTCCGACCGAAACGCTAATAAAAAAATTATTCACTTGAATAGTGGCCCCTGATCCAAACCCTGTCAGCAGCCAGATGAAGTATGTGCAACGAGAGGTAACATAAAAAGTACACTAAACAAGAACGATGGTCACTTTGAATCATGCTTTTGCTTGCTTGCGTAATCAATCAGCTGACGCAAGAAACCCTACTCACCTAAGCATTAATTTGTAGCTATCTATCATTGGCTAAAAAGGTTCTGTCTTTTATATTATTGGCTGAAAAGAAATCCTGGAAAAGGTCGCCGATTCGATTGGTTATTGGTTGCAAGATCCTTTGTCGCAAAAGCCTTTTCATTTCCTGTCTATTTCGATATATCATCCTACTCAGGTTGTTCGAAGCGCCTGACGACGCAAGCACTTGTTGAGCCTTGCTTGCTTGCGCGCAACCGCTCGTTCTCATCCAATCCACACAAGTTAGTGCTCAACTTACGCAGCGGTGCAACAACAGCAAACAAACCGGCGCAAGCGCGCATTCTACGCAAGTGCAGCCAACAAACAGCCATGGGCCTGCTCGTCGAAGGCAGCCCGCTGGACTGGGACGACGCGCTCGACTGGCTCGAGCACGTGCGCACGCACGGCATCGACCAGTTCCTGCACATCTACCGCCGCGTCAAGGATATCGAAGGCGACGTGCTCAAGTGGGGCGACGAGCTTGAGTACGGTGTCTTCAAGATGGATGCGCGCACGCGGCAGGCACGCCTTTCGCTGCGCGGCGCCGAGATCCTCGCGCAGCTGCGCGAGAAGGAGGAGAAGTTCAAGGGCAGCGACGCGAACGCCGATGGCTGCAACTGGGTGCCCGAGTACGGCTCGTGGATGATCGAGGGCACGCCCAGTGTGCCCTACGGCGGCTTCACGAGTGACCTGCGCAAGGTGGAAGGAAACATGCGCCTGCGCCGCGCGCGCCTGCTCGAGCTGCTGCACGAGGATGAGATCGCGCCGACCGTCACGGCGTTCCCGATGATGGGCGTGAAGGACTTTACGTTCCCGCACACGGAGCCGCTTGGGCCCGTGGCCATGTCGAGCTACGTGAGCGACGCCGTGATTAACCCGCATCCGCGCTTTGCGACGCTCACGCGCAACATCCGCAAGCGACGTACGCGCAAGGTGGACATCCGTGTGCCGCTCTTCAAGGACGTGTACACGAAGGCCATGCTGGAAGAAGAGAAGGCAACGTGGAACGCCGAGAAGTCGCGCCCACAGTACGAGTCCAAGCGCGTATCGTCGTCGGATGAGGACGAGAGCGTGTCGTCTAACGGCGAGGGCGACAGCTTCTCGCCCACGGCCACATTCAGCGCAAGCAAGGATGACGCGGACAATGCTTTGCCATCACGGCGTAAGGTCTCGATCGGCTCGCACGCCGTGGAGCAGGCCGAGCCGTACCCGGGCTTCATCCACATGGACTGCATGGCCTTCGGAATGGGTATGTGCTGCCTGCAGGTGACGTTCCAGGCCAAGAACATCGGCGAGTCGCGCCACCTGTACGATCATCTGGGCGTGCTCTCGCCGCTGCTGCTGGCGCTCACGGCCGCGACGCCGATCCTCAAGGGTCGCCTTGCGGATACGGACGTGCGTTGGGCGACCATCTCAGCGGCCGTGGATGACCGCACGCCGCAGGAGCTGGGCGAGGCTGAGTATCCAACGGATGCCGCGACCCAGGCCAAGTACGCCAAGATGGCCGGCAACGGCTCGAAGCGGCTGCCCAAGTCCCGCTACGAGGGTATCTCGACATACATCTGCAACCACAAGCGCGGCGAAGACCCGCACTCGTCCACGGACAAGTACAATGATGTGGACGTGCCGTACGACGAGACGTCCTTCAAGACGCTGACGCAGAACGGTGTGGACCGGCTGCTGGCACTGCACATCTCGCACCTGTTCATCCGCGACCCGCTCGTGATCTACCAGCAGCGCCTGCACCTGGACAACGCGAGCGAGACGGACCACTTTGAGAACATCCAATCGACGAACTGGCAGACTGTGCGCTGGAAGCCGCCGCCGCCAGCTGGCCCCGTGTCTGCGGGCACGGGCGAGCCCACGACGCCGCACATCGGCTGGCGCACCGAGTTCCGGTCCATGGAGATCCAGCTGACGGACTTTGAGAACGCGGCGTTCTCGGTCTTCATCGCACTGCTCTCACGCGTGATCCTCACGTTCGACCTGAACCTGTACATTCCGCTGTCGCGCGTGAACGAGAATATGGAGGCGGCGCACCGCGTGAACGCCGTCGTGGACGAGAAGTTCTACTTCCGGTGCCACCTGGCGCCCCCTGAGCAGGGCGACTGCTGCGTGGCGGATGACGGCAGCGAGTGTGGGCTGCACGGCGACCCGGACCGCTGCGAGCCCATGACGATCGCCGAGATCATGCTGGGCAAGGGCGCGTACTTCACGGGCCTCATCCCGATCGTGTACGCGTACCTAGACTACATCGAGTGCGACGATGCCACGCGCAAGGTCGTGCACGCGTACCTGAGCCTGATCGCCAAGCGCGCGACGGGCGAGCTGCCGACCGCGGCCACGTGGATGCGCCGCTTCGTGCGCGCACACCCGGACTACGCGCACGACTCGGTCGTTTCGTCATCGATTGCCTTCGATTTGCTGAAGGAGTGCCAGGACATCGGCGAGGGCGTGAAGCAGTGCCCCGAGCTGCTCGGCGAGTTCAAGATCGACCCCGTGCGCGGCGGCGCGGCCTACCAGGTTCCGCTCAAGAGCGAGGGCGTGGAGGCCTCCATGCGCCAGAAACTGTTGCAGCGCTACGTTGGCCGCACCACGGCCGCCGGCAGTAGCGACGGCTGCGATACCTGCAAGTAGGCATAGCTTAAGTTTGGTGGTGGCTTCTCATGCATGGTGAGTGAGCTGGAAGGAAGGTGGCAAGCCCAGAGGCTGCTAGAGTACCTAGAGGTAGCTAAGTGGCATTTCGGTTGTGAGGACGCGTTGAATGGCCTATGAATGAACGAATGATTGAATGAACGACTGGTTTTTTATACCTGGTGGCCGCTTGCTTGTGTATTTCGTTTCCGCTGGTCTAGCAGCGATTGACTGACTGGCTGACTAGCGGCGGTAGCGGTGGCGCTTGAAGTTGAAGTAGAGATGCAGGATGCCGCGCTCGAAGACGCTCTTGAAGCCGCGCTTGTGCGAGTACTCCCACTCGCGGTTCACGATCTTGAATGCGATGTCCTGGTACGGCGGCCCGGCGCTGAAGCGGATGATGCAGAAGTCCGACGAGCTCGACTTCTCCAGGAAGAACCGCGGCGCCGTGACCTTGTCGATCAGGTCCGGGTAGAAGAGATTGAACTTGTACCCTTGCACGACCTTGGGCGGCGGGTTGTCGTGGTCGTAGTGCGTCTGGTTGTACTTGTTCCAGTCGTAGCCCGTCTTGACGCGGTTGAAGTAGCGCGGCTTGCGCGGCATGTACTTCTCGCTCCACGACGGGAGCGCGTCGGCGTCCGGCAGCGCCACTTCCTCCGATACACCCATCTTCTCCTCCGAGTCCTCGAGTTCCTTGTGCGCCTCGTTGTTCTCCATCTGCATCGCCTCGTGGCTCTCATCCCGGTCGCCACTACCACCACGCGCGTCCCTGCCATACGCTGCTCCACCAGCACTACCGGTGGCTTCGTACCGCTCGATGAGGTCGCGCAGTTTCTCGAGCATGTCTTCGTGCAGCGAAGTGAGCTGCGCGCGCGCCAGGTACACGTCGATCTGCTGCGACACCTCTTCCCAGAACTCGACGTCCACGCCGACACTGGTCTCCGCACTCGCGATCGTCTTGTTCACGTCTCTCTTGAGTTCGTCGAGCTCCGACTTGCTTTTGCCCTGCAACATGTCCGTAATCGTGTCGTTGACCGAGTCGTGGATCGCCCCGCGCTCTGTGCCGCTCTCGCTCTGCGAGCGTCTCAGACGGCGGATGCGGTCGCGGCAGATGAGCATCATGAGCGTCCAGAACTCCTTGTTCTCGCCGCGTTCGCCCTCAAGCTCCAGATACGCCGTGATGTTCTCGCGCAGCTCCTCGAGTTCGTCCATCGAGAGCACTTCGACGATCGCGTGAGGACGGCGCTTCTCCACACGTACGCCGCCCTCCTGGCTTAGCAGGTCGTCTTCGTCCTCCTTATGTAGCTGCTGCGCAACCAGCAGTAGGTTCTTCGCCAGCAAGTCCACGGGCTTCTCGCGCTTCTCCTTGATGCGCAGCTTCGAGCGCACCTTTGCCTGATTCAGGTGGAAATCCTCCTCCTTCTGCTGCCAGTCCTCGTACTGCTCGGCGTCGCGTAGCCGCAGTTCCTCATTCTTCAAGCGCTCCATCTCCTCTTTTTCAGCCTCACGCTCCTCACGGCGTTTGCGGGCCTTCTTGATCTCCTCCATGCGGTCCAGCTGCTGCTGCTTGAGCTCCTTCTCGCTCGGCTTGGCCGCTTTCTTCTTGCCGTCTTTGCTGCTGCTTTTACCACCACCACCACCAGCCTCTTCGTACTTCTTGCCCCACACAAACGGTTGACTCAGGTTTGAGTCTCCAAAAGGGTTCGTGTCGTTCGTGTACCCAAAGGACGCGAGCATCTTTTCGGCGCGCTTGCGCTGCTTGCGCTTCGAGCGCTCGTCGTCGCTACTGGCTTCGCTGTCGCTGCGATCACGGCGGCGGCGTCTGGATGAGGATGATGACTCCTTCTTCCCCTTCTTCTCCTTCTTGGGCTTGTCACGCTTGTGGTGGCGTCCACGGCGCGCGCTCTCGTCGCTGCTGACGCTCGCGCTGCGGCTGTCGCTTCGCGTTCGACCCATGACTTCCTTCCTCTTTGCCTTGTGACATAAAGCAGAAAGATGCTGGCCAGCAAATATGCATGTGGACCACAAATTTTTCATTTCATACACAAAATAAATACAACACGAAAATTCGAGCCTTCGCGGCGAACATACCAGTATTTGTATGGCATACTTTGTGTAAGATAAGAAGAAAAAGTAGCGTTGTTAATTAACCACTTTTCGAACATATCGGCAGATACGCGTCGGAAGCCCTGTTCCAAGTTCCGATCGATGACTACTCGGGTACCCGTTCGCGAACTTGATGTCTGTGTGGGCTTTTGATCTTGAAGGTCTTGGTGAAGGTCCGTCCGTTGTTCATTCTTGTGTGTGGGCAACAGCCTGGGCAGCAGCTCGCATGTGGACTGCTGCAACTGCATGCGAGTCGGGATCAGCCTGTATGACGGAAGCGGCAATAGCACGCATAAATGGAGGCAGGGCAGGTACTGGAGCGTGAACCTGCGAGTTCGAACGCCGGTTGATCACAGGCTGGTCCGGGATTAGCTCTGGCATGGTGTCGGACTCTCGACCATCGTTTCGCCGTCTACGATGAAGAACTTCTTGTGCATCATCCGAGGAGAAACCCGCACATCAACTCCCGCGCGGCGCAGCTCTGGGATCTTGTTGCCGGAGGGCCACGCCGACTTCTCACTTTCTCTCGGTCGGTTAGAAATCGAAGCCCGGGACCAAGCCGCACCTGAAGATCCTTGACTACGTCAGCAAGCTAGTAACATGCAAACACCGTCACAGGATTAGCATGAAGCTCGCACACACAC
>JAASGO010000556.1:0-19816 GCA_023334245.1 Globisporangium cederbergense
GCGGGAAGTACATCAAACTGCACCACTCGCAGTGTCCGCTGGCGACGCCCGAGGCGGTCAGGAGCATACGCAAGAACATCACGGACTGGGGGGACGTAATGCTCAAGTCGATCCAGGACATCTTGCAGCTCCAGGCCAAGCAATCACGTTGACGTGAGCAGCTGAAGAGGCACCACGACGTTCAAGCGAGCAATATCAGCAGCAAAATCGCGCATCGACAGGATTTTGACCAACTTGAGAGTTCGCATCACGTCACGACTCGTGTACAACACCGAGTGGTCGAGCAATCGACCGCGGCGGTCAGGTCGAACAATCAGAGGTGCAGCGTCTGTGAGAGCCACCTGAAGAGATGGCAAAGTGATCGTTGCGCAGGCAGTCTTGTAGCAAATGAACGGTGCGCTTTTCAAGCTCATTCAACTTAAATGTGCCTGTCTCTCAAGCTCGCTCGTGCTTGTCAGTCAGTCGAAAATGAGTACATTATCGGAATCGTTCGACAATTAGCTTCTTTTTTGAAAGTTTATAACTTCGGCTCAGAAACGAATTAGAGTCAGTTTTTCTTTCTTTGGCTTCAACCAACAGTCGTTAAATACGCTCACACGTATTTTATTTATTTACGGTTTCTCCTTTCTCTTGTCCACATCCGACAGACTTTCCTCATGTCTGCTTCACTGTCTCAGTCTTCTACTTGGTGGTCTACTGCTGCTGCTGCTGCTGCTGAGCTCGTGTCCAGAATCTCGTGGAGCGTCGTGAGCATCCCGTCCGCCCAGTGGGTCATACCCTTCCGCAGCCTCTCGACGGCCTCAGGCGTCGCCAATGGACACAGCGGTGAGCGGTGCAGCTTGAAGAACTTGCCACTCGCCATCGTCACCACGAGCTTCTCCTCAGGCTGTCCGTCCTTAATAGACCTCACGACATGTGGCGTGAGCACCACTGCGACAACCACGTCCTTGCGCACGGCTTCACTGGGCATGTACGGGTACAGCGCGTCGTCCTCAACACAGTCAATCATCACGACGCCGCAGGGTCCGCCATTCGCCATCTCGTGGCTCTCAAAGAACTGTAGGAAGAGCACGCCGTGGGTCTCCACGGGCACGTCGTCCTCGCTCGTGAGGAACCGGTAGCTCGCGAGGCTGCCTTCGACAAAATCAAAGTCGTCGCGCACCGTGAGGTACCCGAGCCGCTCCGAGATGATGATCTCGAGGTTAAGTAGGTACGACACGTACGCGTCGTAGACCTGCTTGACGCCTGCGATGTTGGCGAACTGCACGACCTCGTAGCCCGCGCAGATGAAATCCCCTCCTGCCGTTGCGAAGCGCTCGTCCGCAACGTGCGGCTGCAGTGGGTCGAGGAATCGCGAGCGCGTGGCTACGTACTCGCACGCGTGGGCGATCTTGCGCTCCTTCAATGCAAGCAGTTGCGCGCGGCGCTCGGCGCGGTCAGTACCCAGGCGAATGCACGTGCTCAGTGGGTTTGTGTACTCACCGCTCTGTTGTAATGCAGCAGCACAGTTATAGCTCACTGATGTATAAGTAGGTACAGATGGGTGGTGACTGGCTACCTAATGAACGTACGCACATACCAGGAGTCCTGAGACGACCGACTGTGTCGTTGCGAGCGAGAGCTGCTGGCTGCGCACGGCGTTGTGGAAAAGCGCGTTCTCTAGTTCGGCGTCCGCGAGCTGTGAGGCGGAAGCGGAGGCAGCTGGGGACTGCGCCTCGAGAGCCTGGACGCGCAACTGGAGCGCCTGGATCTCTCTCAGCAGCTCGATCTTCTCTTCCTATACCATACCGTACACACGCCCAAATGCATACACACACTCGTGTCAGTACAATGGCAAACACGCTCGCACGGGGGAAGCCCTGCTGAACACTGAACATCAATACCTTTCGCAGCACCTGCGTGGGCTTGCGCCTCTTCGTCTTGGGCCCCTTTGCGCGGCTCGTGACACTGTTGTCGCCACCAGAGCTCGGCGCTAGCGGTCGAAGCCGAACGCAGTCGTGTGCCAACCCATTCTTTTTGGCTGCGGCGTCACGACGCGTCTGCGCGCTCGTGCACTCCCCTGTGGTGGTTGCGGGGACGTGCTGCTGCTCCTCTTGCAGCCGCCGCAGCCAGTCGAGCGCGCTAGTGTCGTGAGCGCCGGTGGTGTCCGCTGCTGTCTCCATTTTCGGTTGACTGGTGTGTGTGTATGGGAAGTTGTCATGGAGCGCGCTTTTTTTGCTGCTGGTGTGAATGTGAAGGTGTGACCCACATTCACGGTTTGACAAGATCAAGCACAGCAGCTGTAGAGCTCAACAACAACAATACAACACCTGTAGTTTTCCATTACGACACGGCACGTCGAGCCACAGCAACAACGACATGTACAATGCGCAGGGCTAAGTGATCTCAGTAGCGTCTGCTGTATCTTGTGGATTCCGTAACTGAAAGCCTTGGCTCACTCTAGAAGCTCGTACATGCGGGCGTACCTCACCCACTCAAACAATAAGCTTTATGTGTAGGCGACAGGTGACCTCTTGCACCTACCTGACGGGTGAGCTCAGCGCGGAGTCAATGCGTCTCGACCAACTGGAAGTGCGTGCCTCCAAAGCCTCCCAGTATCACGGGGCCGCAACCAGGGCTTCCATGTTGCTGGTTCATCGTTTCGCTCCAATGGCTCATCGCTTCATTCGACAATGTCGCTCTGCTGAGTGGAGCCTGATAGATTGATTCTCTCTCGTTGTTGCCTTGCTCAGGCGTCTGAGTAGAGCGTCTCGCGCAGCGTCTTGTGCATAGACTCGCCCCAGCGCTCCATGTTCTCGCGCATCTCGTGCATCGCGGCGTTCGGCACTTGGAACTCGGGCCGGTGGAGCCGCGAGTGCGACCAGCGCATGAGCACGACCACGAGCTCCTCGACGTCCTCGTCGAACATGTTGCGCACCATGCGCGTATACGATGTGAGCTGCAGGATCGCGTTGATATCCTTGCGTAGCCGCTGGTCCGGTCGGTACGGGTATAGCTCGTCCTCGTCGACGAACTCGGCCGACATGAGCGCGTACTCGCGGCCGCCACTCTCCGGATCGCTCTCCACGTAGCCCGAGAACATGACCGTGTTGGACTCGAGTAGCTGTCTGGACGCCGTCGTGCCCACGAGCCGGTTCTGAGAGATGCTCTTGTCCTGCATGTCGTCGTCCTCGCGGATTGTGATGTTACCCAATTTCTCTGAGATGCTGATCTCGATATTGCAAAAGTAAAAGTGCAACGCGTCGAAGACCTGCTTGACACTCTGCACGCCCTCAAACTGGAGAATGCTGAAGCGCACGGCGCAGTAGTCACCGTTCGGCGTCTCGAAGCGCTGGTCCTCACAGTAGGGCTTGCGCGGGTCCAGTGAACCGCACCGTCGCTTGAGAAAGGCGCGCGAGAGCTCCAGCTTGCGCTCCTTGATGGCCGAGAGCGTCGCCATCCGATCATTGCGGTCGAGCCCCAGGCGGATCGGTAATGCGATCGGGCTAATCACCTGGGTCATCTGGTTATTACACGACAAAGGACAACGAGGAGCTACGTGTTAGCCGATACGTCTCGTCAACGGACATAGGCAATTCCAATTTGAATGGCGAGACGTACCCCATACTCGGAGAAGAGCACCTGCGCATCGGCAAAGTTGTTGAGCTGCTGCTGCAGCGTGTCACGCAGCACGGCATTTGTGAGGTTCTTGTCCTGCCGCGTCTGTGACGAGCTGCCGTCGAGCGCGCGCCGCTTGAGCTCGTCCATCTGGAGCTGCAGCTGCTCCAATTCAAACAGCAACCTTTCCTTCTCTTCCTACATATTCATACAAACCGTCACGAGACATACACAAGAGATCAGGCAACAGTTCCAATCACATCGCTAATCGTCACGTGTATCGTAGAACACGAGCTCACCTTGCGCACGGTGTGCGTAGCCTTGCGAAACTTGCGCTTGAGCCCCTTCTTGCCGATGCTGCTCGTGGTGCTGCGCTCGGTGCGCACCGAGTCTGTGTCACTCTCAGCGTCGTCGTTGCCCCGCTTGACGCTGCTGCCGTTCTCTCTCGGCGAGCTGCTGAACGGTTCGCCGTCGCCTGAGACAGACGAGTGGCTGGCGGACGATGCCGTCGACGCGTTTGAGCTGAACGTCAACGCGTCTTCATTGCTGCTGCTGCTGCAGTGACGCTGAAGCTTCTCTTGCTTCATGACCTGCGGCCGCTGCTGATGTTGTCCCTGTGTCTGGCGCTTCGCCTCCATGAGTGCGAGCAGCGCGTGGGCCGAGCCGCGCGGATCGTTCACTGTGGTCGTCGTGTTGGTCGTTCGGATCACATTCACTCTGTCTCCTCCTGTCAGGCAACGGTAATCGGATTGCGAGATCAAGCCTGTTGATGATGCGGGTGGCGTCGCTGCTGCTGGGAAAGCTGAAGACACAGCAACAGGCGGCGGCGTTGGTGTAGGTCGTGGGCCGCCGTAGCTACCAGATAAGAGTAAAGAACGCGGGACGGCAGCCGTGTGGTGCTGCGGGCGCTGACTGTGGCTCATCATACTGATCCCCGGAAGCACCGACTGTACAAATGACGAAGGCAAAGTGGACGGAGAACTGGAGGGCGGCGGCGGCCTGCGCTTGCTGAGGAAGGCGTGCGTGAGAGGGTCCACCGCTGAGACCGCTGCGACAGACAGGGAAGAAACAGCGGTCTTTTCTTTTGCCTGAGGCGTCCGCTCGGCACTCGAACGGCCACAGAGCACGTTCATTCGGTCGGCTTCGGCTTCAGTCAACGGGTGATGATGATGGCGTCCGTTCTTCTGGGCTTTGCTTGCTCGTTCAGGAACAAGCTAGTGGTCTCTGTCTTGGAGTTTTTGGTGCGTCGCAGAGAGGCTATATTTGTAAATAAGATACAGATGTGGCTGAGCAAATGCTCATAAATGTAGTTATTTTTGAAGTTGTGGCGGGAAATGCAGTTTTAAATACACAAGGACAACTGGTGAAACCTATTTAAAAATAAACTCACGTATGCAGGTTATAGATAGATAATGGGTAAAACCTCATGATTTAATAAAACCCATGATTACTCTCGAATGATTATGAGGCCACATAAACAGAGTGAAGGTCTGATCTCGTCATGTCTACTCTCCTTCCAATACGACTTCAGCTCAATCACCAACGTGCATCACGTGAGTCCGCTCGCTTGCCAGCCATGGATATCAATAGTGACGACACCGCTGCCTTGTATGCGCGGTTGCTGTCCGCCTTGACCCCCGATGACGCCCCAGCAGTGGCGTCCCATTATGCACCTGTGCTGGAGGTGCCAGAACCCGCTGCTTCCGAGCCTCCAAGTGCTACTGGTGGCACCGCCGCTGCCTTAGGTCAAGTTGCAAGGAAGTTGCAGAGAGTGAAGTCGCGTGGAAGAACCACCAAGCGATTGAGGAAGGCGTGTAAGCCCACGTACTATGTGCGGAAGGTGAGCGAGTGCTGGTGCTGGTGCTTCTTGCTGAGCTGTCGATGCTCGACCCTTTGCCTTGCTACTTTGAAACTGAAGCTCGCTGTCTGCATGCGTGATTCACGTAGGAGGAGAAAAGCGCGTTGCTGAAGGAAATTAACGATTTGAAGGCTCAGGTTGAGATTTTGCAACTGCAGCAATGTGCTTCTGGCTCGGACGATACTGTTAAGGACGCGATACCTCGCACGCAAGCTGTGAACACGTTGCTGCGGGACGAGGTCACGCGTCAGCAGTACTCGCTAGCGAGACTGCAGTCAGCTCACGCTAGTTATGTGGTACGTGCAGAGATCCATCAATTTATAGCCACCAGCTAGTCTGGCTGACTCGAAATCACCATGTCCTGTTGATACATAGAGCACACAGTACTCGATCCCGTTCCAGACCCACATCCACCTTGGCACCGATTGGAGCGAACGCCAAGCCACACTCACTGCAAAGAAACCACAGGTCCTACTCGGCGCAGTCCGGTACCTCTCTGGTCGCGCACAGTGTCTCGACGCGGCAAGCACACACTCTGAATTCTCTCGCTATGCCACCCCAAGTGGAGATTACTGTGCGCTGCGCTTCGAGGTCAACCAGATCCGCGGCGCGAAGGGCGTGAAGCAGGTCTACGACGCGCTCCAGGGACTCTTCTTCAGCATGGAGATCAGCATCTCTGAGATGCTTGGAGACATCACGGTCCGCGAAGACGAGCACCACGAGGAGCTTGGGGCATCGCAACTGCGCTACGTGTCGAGCGTCGCGAACACGGCAGCGCAGCTGGAGCTCAACTGCGCCACGTTTGGCGAGTTCTTGAGCGACAATGGCGGCTTTGGTGTCATCGTCACGGACTTTGTGGACGAGGATGAGCTCTATCCGTATTCGCCGACGACGAGAGTGCGCCAGGATGTCACTGCGGCACTGACTATGCAGCCGCTCGTCCACAAGAAGAGAGCAGGAGGTCACGTAGATGAAGAGCTCGTGGTCGTGCTAACGTCCTGCTGCTTCGTGAAGCTGCACGCGAGCGAACTGCCGCTCTCACAATACGCGCTGCAGAAGCTGCGTGAGCGGGTCGGGCGCTGGGGTGACGTTATCCTCAAGAAGCTGCACGAGAACCTAGCGGCCATGTTGTGATGAGTCGGAGTAGTGGGTTCAGGCCAACACAACTGTGTCAAGTTCATACGTCCGACCTGGTAAGTGCATATAGCACCACCTTTTGCGTTAATCAAGCCAAAATCGTCTCACGACGCGATGAATCACGATGTTGACTCAGAAGCGAACTTAACGGGGGCACAGAACTGACGAAAAGAAATGAACAGCACAGAAGGTCGGGCCATCACATCAGCGAACAGCTCCGACGTGTTGGAGCCATCACATCCCAAATCCTCACCGAAGCACACAAAGATCAGGACGATGAGCGCACCAACGATGCTGCAAGAGGGCGAGCTGCTGCTGGCCATACTGGGCGACACTGGTGACTCCACCAGCAGCTCCAATACCGGTGACCACTTGGTGCAGACACCGCCGTCCGTCGAGGAGCTCACGTCGCTCTACGACTTCATGGGCCACCTACAGAACGAGCAAGCGCTCATGGACATGAGCTTCACAAGTAGCGCGCTGGGCATGGGCACGCAGCAACAGCAAGAGCTTGCAGCGGGATGCTATATCGCGCAAACGAATGCTCTGAATGACAGGAAGGAGCAACCACGAACGGCGGATGGGACGCCCAAAAAGAAGAGAAAGGCGACGTACTACATGCGCAAGGTATGCTGTACAGCTTCTTTTACTCACGGTGGTGTTCTATTGTTACTCGTAGAGGTTCACTAACGCACCTGATGTTGCTGCTGACTATGATAGGAAGAGAAATCGGCGTTGGAGCAGCAGATCCAGCACTTACAGGCGCAGGTCGAGTCGCTCCGGAGCAACCGCGTCATCTTGAGCTCCGTGAACGAACTGAGTGCTCTTGAGCGATCTCGAGACGTGAACAAACTACTCAATGACGCAGTGAAGCAACAGCAGTTCTCGTTCGCGGGGGTCCAGTCGGCTTTGGCTCAACAAGTGGTGCGTTGTACATTTTATTCCCAATCAGTTGTGTAAACCAAAGTAACCCGGTTTGTTTTCCTATAGAGCGCTCAGCACAATTTGCCATTCGAGACGTACATCAAACTGGGACGCGACTGGCGCGAGCGTCGCGCGACGCTGCTGGCCGCAAAAACTCAGATGCTCCAGGGTGGGCTGCGCTACGTGATCGAGCGCTTGCGGTTCCTGAACCCGAGCACCCCCTTCGCCGAGACGTCTCGGTACGCGACGCCCAGTGGAGACTACTGCTCGCTTGTGTTCGACATCATCCCGTTTGAGGGCATTACGGACGTCAAGCTCGTCTTCGACGCGCTCCAGTTTTACTTCCACAACATAGAGATCAGCATCTCGGAGCTGCTGGGTGAGATCACGGTCCGCGAGGACGACGGCAGCAAGCTCGAGAGCACGTTCCAGAACCGCATCGTCTCGAATGTCGGAGAGGGCGTCCAGGTCGAGTTGAACGGGGCCATGTTCTGCCAGATGTGCAAACCTAATGAACTCTACGGCGGTGGGCACGAGTACGGGCTCATCGTCGCCAGTATCATCGACGAGGACGAGCTCTTCCCGTACTCACCAGAGACGCGGCTGCGTCAGGACGTCACGGCCGCCGTGACTGTGACTCTGCAGCCTCGCTCAGCTACGGATGATGACGAGAAACTCGTGGTTGTGGTGACGCGAACGTGTCTGCTCAACCTGCGCAGCACGCAGCTGCCGATCTCGTCGCCCGTGATGCATATGCTGCGTGACGGCATTGAGCGGTGGGGCGACGCGATGATGAAGAAAGCGAGGGACATCGTTTACTCGCAGCAGTGTCCGATCGTAGCGTCCGTATCAAAGGGACGCTTTGTACCAGAGTTGGGCGATGTGGATGCACTGGTGGACGCAGAGCTGGCGTGATGAGCCCTCCACGGCTGAATGAAGCGCGTAGTGTTGTATCAGTAGCTTGCATGGTGTCTTTGTTCCAAGTATCAACATACACTCAAAGATATGAAGACTCGGAAGGTGTCGTACAAGACACACCCAGTTTCAGCACTCCACGGGATACCAGTGCTGCTGAGGCTACGTCACACCAGCAGCCTTCACTCCTGACGCCAGGCAGACGCGCAGCCATGCAGACAACGCGCTTCTCAGTCGTGGCGAAGCTAGTGGCTTTTCATCTAGAAGTGAGCGCTCTCGCGCCTTGCTCGAGATCGAGTTCGCCTTGAACGCGCGAAGCTGTTGTGACGATGTAGTCAGCAGCTTTTTAAATCCGCACAAAGAGCGCTCAAATCCGCTTTCCTTTGCTAGAGCTCGAGCATAAAATAATATGCACGCTGCAAAGTACATTTTATTATAAGCACGTAAACACGCCCTTTCCCAAAGCCATGAGTGATGGTCTTGCACCCAGGGTTCATGCGGCCGGTCCTGCGCGAGCACCACAGACAAGAGCCTCCCGCCACACGCTCTCGCATTTACTCTCTCTCTCTCTCTATCTGCGTTATCCAAGTGAACGCTTCGCCTCAGCCAAGAACTCTTCGTCTACCAACCCCGTACACAACTCTACTGGATGCCCAGGACGCACAACAACAGGCCATGAGCGCGATTTCACGACCACGAGCGCACAGCAGCAGGCAGTCGTCCTACGAGCGCAAGAAGGTACGCTATGGATGGATGATTTTTAGTATTGGCCATGTGCTGCGATCTACTACGGATGTCTCCCGAGTCTATTCAAAGGCTAACTGATAATGCCCTCCTATAGGAAACGCGCGCAGCTCTCAAGCAGGAAGTGGAGCTCTTGCAGGCGCACGTGGACTCACTGAGGGCTCTCAAAGACTGCGTGGGAGCCACTCAGTCTTCAGGCATTCCGGATGCCAGTCTCTCCTACCAGGAGCTCGCAAACACGTTTCTGCGAGGAGCCATTCGCGACCATGAGCTCCTGTTTGCAGGCATCCACTCAGCGTTAGCTCTCCAAACTGTACGTTGTTGTTCCACGCTTCCCATTGCGTTCCATACTCCATATCGCTGGGCTAACCTCACCTTGTAATAACACTGCAGACTAAACAACTAAGTCTTCCATTCGAGACTCGCATTTGCCTGGGCAGTGGCTTTGACGAGCGCCAACAGACGCTCTTGGCCATGAAAGACGCGAAACTCCACGCCTCGCTCTGTTATTTACGAGAGCGCACCAAGTTCCTCGATCCCGTGACGCCATTCGCTGAAACCTCTCACTTCACGACCCCAGGTGGCGACTATTGCGTCATGCATGTGGACGTCACGCCATTTGAGAACCTATCAAACCCCAAGCCAGTATACGACGCGCTCCAGGACTACTTTTTCAACATGGAGATCAGCATCTCGGAGCTGCTCGGAAACATCATGATCCGCGAGAATGCTGACGTTGACGACAACCACAAGCTGAGCCACAGCGTCTCGCAGAACCGCTTCGTGTCCACGCTCATGGACAGCGGCGTCCAGGTCGAGATGAACGCCGCGAGGTTCTCCACCTTCCACGAAGCCCAGAGCCCCAGCGAGCGCGCGTTCGGCGTCATCACGGGCGAGTCCATTGCTGACGACGCGCTCTTCCCGTACGTTCCGGCTGAGCGCGTGCGGCAAGACGTGACAGCCGTACTGACCATCACTCTCGAGCCCAGGAAGAAGAAAATGGATGGACACGGCGAGCCCACAGAGGAGCTCGTCGTGGTCTTGACTCGGGTTTGTCTACTGAAGCTGCGCCACACGCACTTGGAGATTCCGGAGCACGTCATGCAGGACTTACGCGAGAATATCGACAAGTCTATCAATGTCATGCTCACGAGGACACGCGAGCTAGTTGATCTACTTCCCATCCAGTAGAGGATACAAATAGATATGCATCGTCATTATACAGATACCAATCAACGCTCCGTTTCGCTCATTATCTGCCGCCATAGCTAGCTGGGCACTGTCAAGGCATTCTGGCTCGGGTACAAGGTATCCCGAATGCTCTGGATCATCGTGTCCGCCCAGCTGTCAAAGTGAATTCGGAATCCCTCCATTTCCTTGTCCGAGAGGCGCAGATCCGTGTGATGCAGGCTCTGCATGCACGTTCGCTTCATGACGACAACGAACTCCGTGCTTTCAACCCCAGTGGGCGGATCCCGCTTCTTGCGACGCTGCAAGGACAGCATCACGGCGGACGTGATGTCATTACGCAACCGTGTGGCTGGCGAGTACGGGTACAGCGCGTCGTCAGTGATGGAATCGGCCACAACGATCCCAAAGTCGCCACCATCTTGAGCCGCTTCGCTGGCTTCGTACAGCTTGCAGAACATGACCGAGTTGATCTCGACTTGGACGTCCTCGCGCAGGTTCGAGATGAGTCGACTCTGTGAGATGCCCTGCTGCCGAATACCGTCCTCCTCGCGGATCGTGATGTCGCCGAGCATCTCCGAGACGCTGATCTCCATGTTGTAGAAGTAGAAGAGCAGCGCGTCGAAGACCTGCTTGACGCTCATGTTCGCGCCTTCGAAGAGCGTGACGTCGAAGCGCAGCGAACTGAGGTCGCCCTCGGGCGTCATGAAGCGCGAGGTCTCGACGAACGGCTCGCACGGAGCCAGAAAGCGCGTGCGCTCGACCAGATACCGTTGCGCACTTAGCAGTGTTCGGTCCTTCATGGCCAACAGCGTCGCATCACGCTCGTGCCAGTTCTTTCCCAGGCGGATGCGTGACCGGAACGGTAATGGACTCGCAGTGCTCTACAAACAGGAAGTCATATGGAGCTTAGTGACTCCAGAGCACGGTCAATAGAGGGGGCATGAAGTACGCACCACGTGGTTATTATAGGCAGACTGGAGCCCCGCGAACGCGAGCTGCTGGCTCTGGACGGCCTCCAGCATGGTCTCGTTCGCCGCTTGCGTGTCCAACAGCGCTGGGTTGCGTGTGAAGAGCCTCAGATGCGGGTGACTGCTTAAGAACTGGTTCTCGCTCTTCAAGTATGCCACCTGCGCCTGAAGCTGCTGCATCTGAAGTTGGAGGCTCGCCTTCTCTTCCTATCGTGCAGTAGTATCGTTACCAAACAGCCCTCCTTCATTAGTCATCATACTGCTGCTAATCACTCCAAAACAACGACAATAGGCAAACGCACGCACCTTGCGCATGTAATACGTGCGAGATCCCCCAGTCTGCCGCGGGCGCTTTGCTGCCACAGAAGCCGGTTTCTGTTGATGGACATGCTGGGGCCTGTCCTGGTCAGAGCCACTGCCACTGCTGCTATTGCTAATGCTGAAGAGATCCATTGTAGCAGAGCCAACGTCGTCAACAGAACCCGGAGAACCAGCGCCGCTGTGCATGCTCAGTAGCTGTTGCAAGGCCGCGTGGAGCCCACTGGAGCCCGCGTTGGCGTCTGCGAACGCTTGGGGGTCGTCCTGAAATGGGACGAGAGCAGCGCTGCGGCCCAGCAGTTGCTGCAGCTGCGCGTGCAGATCGTTCGTGCCCATGGTGCTGGAGTTGCTTTGCTGCGTATTGCTGCACCGGTATTCTCGACTGTCTTTGGAGCATTTCGGGAAAAGGAAGAGGACAGCGGATTTAGCAACTTAATAGATCAAATACAGCTGGGCTTAGCATGTTTAAAGAGGTTTTATGGTTTATCTGGAGAAGCACCATCGACAGCGTGAACAAGCGACGTCGACCCAGCGAGGCGCGTAACTGCAAACTCAGCTGAATCAGTTGCAGGCGCAACTATATGGCCTCCAGAGTGGGAATCCAGCCGCTTTCTGTCCACCACAGGGGGACATAAATGCACTGTCACAGAAGCAAAACAACAAGGACATGCACAACGCCGTCCAGGAGTTCCAGTTCTCGCTCACGAGCATCCAGTCCACCGTAGGTGGACACATGGTACGTAGCCGCTTTCAAGAAGCTGTCGCGCACTAATGTTCGAAATGTTATTGTCCGCATTAGAGAGACACTGAACTGTACGTTTTTTGTTAGAGCACTCAACGAAACTTCCCGTTCCAGTCCGAGATTTGCCTGGGCAAGGATTGGCAGGTGCGTGGCGCTGCGCTGCTGGCCATGAAGGACTCGAAGCTTCAAGGTGCGCAGCAGTACCTCAGTGAACGCATGCGGTTCCTGGTTCCGAGCGCGCCGTTCGCCGACGACTCGTGATTCGTGAACTCAGATAGCGATCTGTGTGCGCTGCGGCTCGAGGTGATCCCCTTCGAGAGTGTGGCGAGCCCCAAACTCATCTTCGATGCGCTGCTCTTCTACTTGTTCAGCATGGAGATCAGCATCTTGGAGCTCGTGGGCGACATCATGATCCGCGAGGACGATGGCATCCGCGTGCCGGGCGTCTCACAGAGCTGCTTCATCTCGTACGTACGCAGCGAGATCGAGGTCGAGTTCAACACGGCGCTCTTCTGCAATTACTACAAAGCGAGCGGCGACACGAGGGAGTTTGGGATGATCGTCGCAAGCTTCATCGATGAAAACGCGCTGTACCCGTACTCACCGGCGACGCACCTGCGTCACGACGTGACAAGGACCGTCAAAGTGTCACTAGAACCACACAAGAAGGCTCATAGTGGCGATGATGATGATGACAAAGATGAAGAGGAGTTCGTGGTGATGATGACGCACACGGTGTACCTCACACTGCGGCGCATGGAGCTGCCGCTCCCGCCGTACGAGGTGTACGAACTCTACCAGAACATCGAGAGCTGGGGCGACGCGATGCTTAAGACCGTGACGACCATCGTGTATCCAAAAGCCGCTCCAGCAGCAACACCGTCGACTAGCGGCAGTAGTCCTGCTAGCTCGGTGGGGGGATGATGAGTATGAGCTAATGGCAGTCTTGTAGTGAAGAGCTCTCATCCCTCAGCACGGTAAGCAGTCACTTGATAACACTTCTGTTAGTTCCTCAGACGCCTGGTGTCGTATTAGTAGCAAAGGTCTTGACGGGGCCGCTGTGGGCGCTCTCGTACATGGCCTGCACCATGCGGTCGCCCCACGTACCGATGCTCGCGCGCATCTCCTGCACCACGCGCACGTCGTGCTGCACGGTCGCTCTGTGAAGTTTTGTCTGCGACCAGCGCATGAGCACGACGCTCGTCTCATTCTCGTTCTCATTCTCCTCCCCCTCCTTTTCTTCACCTCCTGCTCGCTTCATACAGTCACGCGCTGCTGCTGATGCTGAACGGCGCCGCGTGCGAGAATGCATCTGGACCGTGAAGATACATGACGTGTCACGACGCACTCTCTCATTAGACCGGTACGGGTACAGCGCGTCGTCGTCGACCCACTCAAGCACGATGATCCCAAAGTCACTGCCATCTCTCTCTGTTTCTTCACCTTCATATTTGATAGCCTCAAAGTCGGCGAACACCACGGCGTTCGTCTCGATGACGACGTCCTTGGCAATCGCTGACACGAGTCGGTGCTGCGAGAGCCACGCGTCGCCAGAGTCGTCGTTCTCGCGGATCGCGATGTGCCCCATCATCTCGGAGAACGTGATCTCGATGTTGCGGATCTGGAAGAAGAGCGTGTCAAACACGCGCTTGACGCTGTGCTCATGGCTCGCACCTAGCGGCACGATGTCAAAGCCCAGTGCACAGTAGTCACCGTCGTTTGTCTCATAGCGCTCCTGCTCGGTGAACACCTTGAAGACGTCGAGGCCCTGGCTGCGCTCGATTAGAAAGCGCTTCGCCTCGTTAAGTACGCGCTCGCGCACCGCGACGAGCGTCTGTTGGCGTTGCTGTGGCTCGCGTCCGAGTCGGATGGGCGTGTGGATCGGGCTGAGCTCTTGCAGAGTCTGTATGTCATACATGCATGAGATTACAAAGTGAGTCTTGCGTCTTGTGCTAGATACCAATTGCCCCGTTGTAACATAACCTACCGAGTAGCTGGAGACAAGCGCCTGGAGCCCTGCGAGCGCGAACTGCTGGCTCTGGAGTGCATCGCGCAGAAAGTTCTTGGTATAGATGTCCTTCGCTGTGGTTGTACCAGGATCTCCTTTGATGGTGGCAGATGACGACGGGGTCTTTTCGACGAGCGCCTGGTACTTGAGCGCGCGGAGCTCGTGCTCGAGATTTGCCATGCGCGTCTGCAGCACGTCGATCTCGTCCTGTACACTCACAGTATACAAGGGCATACATAGACACTTTGTTAGCTCTACGTACATACTACTGGCAAATGACCAGAGCAATCAAGAGACGCACCCGTCGGACGTGGTACGTCGCCTTCCGCTTCCGCTTGCGCTTGCAGCCGGTCGCGTCTGCAGCTGCGACCACTGCTGGTACAGCACTAGCAAGCGATTGTTCTCCGTCCGAGTCGCTCTGCGAGTCGCTCGAGCGCGCGTCTGTTGCTGTATCAGCAGCAGCATTCACGCTGCGGTCTCCTCTCTTGAGCAAGCGCGCCATTTCTTTTCTTGTGCTGGAAGTGTTCAAAGTTGAGTTAGACAGGCAAGCTGGATTTCACAAATCCGGTAAATTCAGACTTCTGATTAGTATACCCCAAAAAACCAATTCTGCTGAAAGCGAAATTCAAAACCCGCAGGTGCAATTGTGACCTCACGACTTGAAGAGCTCTTGAGTTCTCTGTCGCATGGTCACCATGCGAAGTATACATAAAGCAACTTGATTTCGAAAAAATCACTATAAGGTGAGCGGGACCGAGTCATACAGTTGGCTCTGCTGCGGTGTACTGGTGTAAACGCTGTCTCCTCCACCGCCACCGAACGTGGGCATCTGCAGCGTCTCGCGGATGCTCCGGAGCATCTCATCGCTCCAGCGGCCGTAGCCGTCGCGCAGCTCCTGCAGTGTCGACGTCGAGATTGGCAGATCAGGTTTGTGAAGCTTGGCGAGCGACCAGCGCTTGAGAATGACCACGAGCTCGCCTTCCTCACTGTCCTCATTGTCCTCAACTTCATCGGCCTCTTGGTCGCTACTGCTGCTCGTGCTGTTGTAGCTGCTGGTCTCCGTGTCGTCCTTCTTCATTGGCCACTTGGACGTTTTCTTTGTCTTCTTGGCTTTGAGGATGTATGGTGTGACCGTCATCATGGCCGACACGTCGCGACGCACACGCTCGAGCGGCCGGTACGGGTACAGTTCGTCGTTGTTCACAAAGTCGCTCGCAATGATCCCAAAGCCGTTCTCGCCACCCGTTTGGCCATCAATATCAGAAAACTCGGAGAAGAGCACGGTATTGGACTCGCTCTGGATGTTCGCGCTCACGCGCGTGACGAGCCGGTGGTGCGAGATGCTCGCGTCCCTGCTGCTGTCGTCGTCCTCACGGATCGTGATGTGACCAAGCGTCTCGGAGATCGAGATCTCGATGTTGCCGATATAGAAGAGCATGGCGTCGAACACAGCGCGTACGGACCGCACGCCTCTAATAGGGATGATGTCAAAGCGCAGCGAGCAAAAGTCTCCGCTGGGCGTCTCGAAGCGCTCCTCCTCCGAGTACGTCTTGAGCTCGTCCATGCCGCGGCTGCGCTCGGCGATGTATCGCTCGGCCTCGCGCAGCTTGGGGTCTTTGAGCTGCAGCAGCGTTTCGCGGCGCGTGGTCATATCCATTCCCAGGTGGATGGTCGTCTCAATGGGACTGTGCTCCTGCAGACTCGAATAGTTGGAGAGCATGGCCTGTAGCCCGGCGACCGCGAGCTGGTGGTTCTGTACGGCCTCGGTCAGGATGTTCTTAGTCAGCCGCTTGCGCGACTGGGTGTGGGCCTGCGCGCGGAAGCCACCGTGCACGACAGCCTGGTACTTGAGCGTGTTGAGCTGGCTCTGCAGCTCCTCCAAGTGTTTCAGTAGCGCCTCTTTCTCCTCTTTGCGCGCGAGGTACGATGCCTTGCGCTTCGGCCGCTTCTTTGTCGCCTGTTGTTGTGTTTCTGTAGCTGAGGCTGAGCTTCGCGCCTTCACGCCGCGCTTGGCGCGCTTGGTGGAGGCCACTACTGACGCTGCGCTTGAAGACAGGGGCGGCAGTCCAGACTGGGACGCACTGCTGTTGTTGCTATTGCTGCTAACTCGACTGGACGCGCGGCGCGGCGGTGGCAGCAGCTCGAGCTCTTCTTTCAGCACCGGGTCCTCGCCGCCGCGCAGCAGCAACTGGAACGATTGGCGCGGCGGCGAGCAGAAGACGGAGCCGTAGTCCTGCGGCGCCACGACGGCGGCGGCGTCTCGCATGGCGCCCAGTGGGAGGAAGCTGTTGCATGGCGACAGCAATGGTGATGCACCTGTGGACGACGAGAATGACGAGGTGGAGGAGACAGACGTAGACGCCCCGCAGTGGTGCGAGAGCTGCGCCGGCACGAGGAACGGCGAGAGCGGCGGGAGATCGAGCATGGGCGAGCGAGACTGTAGAGAGCGAGAGAGAGAGGTCTGCGAGTGGCAATTACGGTGTGTGGAGATTTCGTTGGCCTTGCAGCCAAAGAGGACCTTTTCCGTCCATGCGTGGCGTAAACAGCGCGCGTAGGCCTACGGTATGACGGAAACGGTTTTGAGAACGTAGTAGCTGTTCGCGAATTTTGGCTCAACGATGAGTTAAAAGGTAGGTTTTAGATAAAATGTAGCTTTTAGGGATGGTTTTTGAGCCGAGACGCGGGTGCTGAGTGACTGAACTTATGCCGAAGCAGCGCTGAGTTTTTCGGACATATTTCTTATTTGCGGATTTAATAATCAAATTATCATAAAACGATCTAATTCAACAGCTTCACTGTTTGCGGATTTAGACCATCATATATTACGCACGGAAGTATGCTGAGAGTTGCACGCGTCATCAGCGAAAGATGTTTACGCCAACAAGTGTAGGTTGCGAACTTTTTTTGATGCACGATGAGGGCAACAACATAAACATTCCGCTCAAGTGGTTTCAACCTGAGTTCATACTCTCCGTCCGACACTTCACAAAGCCCATAGTGAGACGCCCCACACCTCCTGACGCTCACGACACTCATGAAGGCTCGTCCTAATTCGCTTGACGGGACATTCCGCCTTCGCATTCATTTGTTGCTTGTCTGCGGCCCCAAGCGGACAGAGAAAGCGCAAGCCCGTCTCACTGGGTCCGCCATTCAGAGAAACTGACAGCCTGACGATGCATATCAGCATGTCCCAGCCACGAAGCTGACAGCCTTGCAGTTGACGAAACAGTTCTCCACGACCAAGAGAGGCTGCTTGTCCCATCTTCGTGATCCTCATCAGGGGCCGAGCACACTGAGGTCCTGCTCGGCACCACTTGCTCAGGTTTCCCAAGCGAGATGCTTGCTGAAGCTGAAGCACATCAGCGACTTGACCTGGGCTCGGGCGCTTTCTTTCAATCAGCAAAGCAACTCTTCATTGTAATGATACCAGACCTCTCTATCGCCCGGCAGCTCGCTCCCTCACAGCCTTGAACAACTCGTCCGTCCAGGCACCGAGGATGCCTCTCATCTCTATCACAACGTCTTCATCGATGAAGAACGCTGGCTTGTGCTGCTTGATCATAGACCACCTCGTGAGCACCACGACGATCTCCTCTTCATCGGGACCATTCACGTCATGTCTGTTTTTCACGCGTTTCCGCTCGGGCGTGATCGTCAATACCGCCGACAAGTCGTGGCGCAAACGCTCGCTGGGGCGGTACGGGTACAGTGCGTCGTCGTCGATAAAGTCCGCGACAACCATCCCACGGCCGAGGTCTCCACAAGTCGTCGCGTTAAAGTCCGAGAAGTGCACGGTACTCACCTCTGTGAGCACATCCTGGCGGTTGCGCGAAACGAGCCGGTGGTGCGCGATGCTCTTATCGCCGCTCTCGTCGTCCTCGCGGATCGTGACGTTCCCAAAGGTCTCCGTGACCTTGATCTCCACGTTGAAGATGAAGAAGAAAAGCACGTCGAAGAGCTCCTTGACGCTCCGGGCTTTCGGTAGCGGTGTGATGTCGAACTGCAGCACGCAGTAGTCGCCTTCGTCCGTCTCGAAGCGCTCCTCCTCCGAGAACTGCTTCGTCATGTCCAGTCCGCGCGTGCGTTCAGCCAGGAACCGCCGCGCTTCAGCGAGCTTGGCGTCTTTCAGGGCCTGGAGCGTCTGTTTCCGAGCCACTGGGTCGCTGGTCAGGCGAATCGGCGTCTGGATCGGGCTCACCTTGTGCTGGCGCACGTAGCTGGAGATGACGGCCTGAACGCTCGCAAGTGAGAGCTGCTGGATCTTGATCGCGTCGCGTAGCACGTCGCCCGTGAAGCTCGGATCCAGCGGGCTCTGTGTGTTACTATTATTATTGTTACTACTTTGTTGACTGCTGGTGATCATCTCGGGATACAGTGCGCGGTACTTGAGCCCCAGGAGCTCCGCCTGCAGGATCTCCAGTTGCTTCTCCAGTTCCTCCTTCTCTTCCTATACACGTACAATCAGCACGAAGTCAGTCACTGTACAACTCACACTCTACAAGACTCACAGTAAGCCAAACTGACCTTCCGCACGACATGCGTGGCTTTCCGTGGCTTGTAGCTCTTGGTCGTGCTCTCTGCGGCATGCGCGAGCGTCGACGTCGATGTGCGATACGCTCGAGTGGTGCGTGGCACCTTCGCTTTACTTGACGGTTGTGACGTAGCTACGGAGGATGTATTAGTTCCCACGCGGCTATCGCGACTATTGCTGCTGTTGCTGCTGTAGCTGCTCTCGTCCTCCTCCTCGTAGGCGCGCAGCGGGTGCTGGAGCATGGAGGCGGCGCGTAGGGACGGGAGCGGTGGCGCTGCTGCTGCAACTGGTAAAGATGGTTGTGATGCACTTGAGCGTGTGTGGCGCTGGTGGTGAGACGGCGGCTGCTTCGTCGAGCTTGAGCTTGTGCGCCGACGCTCGGGCGTCATTATGCTGATGATGCTCACAGCCAAAAAGAGCACTGGCGCGCTTAGAGGAAGCAAAGTACACACGTATATTTAGCATACTAAGTGTACATTTTGTAGCTTTGTATATCATCTGTCGATTTAAATGTGCTTTGACGACATAGTGCGAGCAGTTAAAGTCTCATTTACACAAAAGGCGAAATGCGCAGACTGGACGTGTATTGCCTGTCCTCTGCTCTCTCATGCTCTACATGAAGACAGACAGATAGGAAGGCATGTGTATTACTCCACAACTGAGCTACGTAAACACAGCCACAATCAACTGTCTGCCATCCAGTGAGCTCAGCCTCAGTTCGTCGACCAAGATTCGGCAGCCAATGGGAAGATGCCCTGGCGCATGCTGCGCACCATCACATCGACGCCGCTGCTCTGGTTTCTCGAAGCCGCGAGGAAAAGCTCCTTGGAGACGTCGAAGGCCGGCCGCCGCAGTCTCGAAAGATACCACCTCGTGAGCACGA
>JAASGO010000557.1:0-19808 GCA_023334245.1 Globisporangium cederbergense
ATAAAACCTTGGGTCCATCGAGGTTCAACCCATACGACCTTGAACTTAAAGTTCCGTAGAAATTTCCCTCGAACGTGATTGGCTCGCGCCAACACTTCAACCCGCTGCGACACGTTGCCCGCGTCATCAGCGAGGTTCCCCAAAGTAGGAACCATCATTTCGCACTTGATTAGTACATGAATGCCAACAATTTGTACTGATTAGTACATATGAGGAACATTCTGCACTGACTAGTACAGAGAACCTTTGTAATGTCATATAATGACATCACCTGTGCATGCGGGGGTCTCTTTGTGTCGTAATCCCTTGTTTCTTGATCCCGCAATGCACATAGAAGGTGGTGTGCGACGCACTAGATCTGAAAACAGATTCACCTTCATGTAATGGCTAGTTGTATAGCTCATTACAGTCGTCCTACGGCGAGTGCTTGGTGAAGAGGAGCAAGCGCCTCAAGCTATCAAGCTGCTGTTATTCGCGAGTTAATCGAGTCGAAAGCTCTGATGCGTCGTCACCTAGAAGCAATCGAGAAGGCACAAGAGACTGCACAAGCGCCAGCGGAACTACCTGCGCAACCACCAAGCCAAGAAGAATCAGAAGTGCCAGCTACGATAGTAAGCAAGCCCCGCAAAAACGCGCCATTGACTCACCTTTCGAGCGCCTGGTTTGAGTGGTACGCCGACATACCATGAGGCTGGCTGTCGCTCGACTGGAAGGAGAAGTCGGAGATGAAGTTCATCGTGACGTACATGAAGTTGTTCCTCCCGCGAAGATTCGGGCTGTGCGAAGACGACACCGCCTACCGAGACCGAGCGCTCGCGCTGGGTCACGATGCAGAGAGATGCGCTAGCGTTCCTTCGAGCCAGCGACATTCGCGCTAAAGGCAGCAGCTCTGTCCTCAAAAAGATGTGCGAGCTTCACCGACGTGGACTGCTGAACGAGAGAATTCGCGGTTACAGAACTCCCGCCGTTACCGGGCTTCTTTACGGCCCAGCGCCAAGAGATACACAATAAGTGTTTCACGTGTTCGAGTAGAGCAAACGCATTTGCATAAAACAAAACGTACTGATTTGATGACACCGGACGTCTCACGTTCACTCTCGCTTGCATTAGTCGTCGTTGTTGTCTATGCGCGCTCATTCAGTTCGTCGTCTTGGCTGCGCTTCTCAAACGCAATCGCTCTGGTATCTTGCTTGCCCTGTTAGCATGAAAAAGACAGAAGACATAGCCAAATGATGATGCCAATGGAGATTGAACCCGCATCCGTACAAGACAGGCCCAGTGTCACAGCAGCAGAGATCAGTGGAGTCAGTCGGCTTGAGGGTTAGCAGAGAATAATTGTGAGCGATCTAGACAACCGAGCTGTCGGCACTCTTAAAACAATTGACTGATGAAGGGGACTCATCGTTGCAATTCAAAAGCACAATTCATCCTCACTTGGTGTGACAGTTGACTGTGGTGTGGTTTCTTTGTCGAACGATTTAAAGCATGATTCATTTGCCGACCACCAGCCACGTGCCTCGTATCCCCTTTCTAGCCTTAATAGTGCGCCCTCAACCTGTCAAGCGGCTTCATTTCTCAACTTGCCATGCGTTGAGCGCATTACTTTGGCTGCATTTTTAAAACTGTTTTTGATTTCCAGTTTTTCTTAGCCCACAGGCCGTTTTGGAGCCTTCTGAGCACAGTTTTGAAATCTGCACCACAAACAGTCTGAAAGCTTGGCCAAACAAAAATGACCCAAAATTTGGTTGTGCGGAAGGGTGTGTTTGTTAGCACGCATCATATGTGTCGCAAAGCGTGTGGTTAACACCAATTGCACAACACTCCTGGCTGTCGGACGAGTGTCAGAACTGGTCGGCGGTGTCGGGGTTTTGGTAGTATAACTGCAGACAAATCTGCAGCTACCGTAAAACGTTGAAAATAGAAGAAGCCATTGATAGTCTTCTTGGTTGATAAGCTATCAACCAAACTACGAAATCGGATTCGAGGACATGTTCAGAATGAGGACTTTTGTGGCTGGAATATCCCTAAAAAGCAACAATCCGTGGAAATAGCGTTCACTTCCCCACACCACTTAGAGCTCTCAAGGTGAATGTTGACACTCGAACTCAAGTCCGTGCAGTTGCGTTCGATGGCTCACTTCTCTTCTTTCTTCTGGACAAAAACAAACCTGCGTTTTGCGCACAACCTCAAGAATGGACTTGAACTCATAGTTCAAGCTGGACAAGAACTCATGGACAAAAACTTGTCCATATATTCTCGTAGTTTTCAGCAATCACAAAAGTAAAAAGTAAACTATCAAAAAAAATTCAGAGTAAAATGTGCTCCCAACAAAAAAGTTCTTAAGAGCAAAAGCAGACATCACAAATGCAACCTCAACTGCACTGAAAATGGCGGATGGCGACAACAGCAGTGGCGCGCGCGGCGATCTGCTCGCGAACGTGAGCGCCGCAGCCTTCGAGGTGCGCGCGAAGGAATACCAAGCGGCGTTCCGCAGCTTTTTGGAGGCGTGCTGCAGAGAGGACGTGCAGAATTTGCACCTCTCGCTTGGCTCAGCTGGCGGCGGTGCTTCTTCTTCCAGTATGCTGCTGGCTGCCGCGACGCCGACTGCAAGCGACGCACAGCAGCAGAGCTTTGCATTCTCACTACGCGTCTGCGCGCAGGTGCTGCTGGACTTCAACCCGAGCTTGGGCACGCTGCTGTTCCGCCACCCGGACCAGTTCCTGCCGCTCTTCCACGCCGCACTGGCGCAGGAGGTCACATCCGTCACGGCGTCCGCGACAGCGCCAGCGGCAACCTCACGACTGTATGCACAGGATACGCAGGGCTTCTCTGCACTGTCACTCAAGATCAGGCAGAAGCTGAAGGTGCGCATCGAGTTCCTGCCGCCGGTGAACCCGCTGCGCAAGATGACAATCAGCACGATCCGCTCGAACGACGTCAAGCAGCTGATCCAGATCGCCGGTACCGTCGTGCGGACGGGAATGGTATGTGCACGCATTCTTTATGTATGTATGTATGGCGCTATCGCACTTGATGGTGTTTAGATGCTTGGTATGCGTGCTGTCTCTGTGGCGGCACTTGGTGCACAAGCACACGCTTCGCTAATCGATTCGCCTCTCGCTATTTGCTAGATTAAAATGCAGGAGACGTCTCGTGAGTATCAGTGTAGCAACTCTCGATGCGGGTATCGGTTCCTGGTCAAGTCGGACCCCGAGCAGGGCAACATCCTCGAGATCCCGGTAAGAATGAGTGGGCTTCTCAGATTTGGTTAGAATCGCGTATTGTTGCTAACAACTAGTGTCTGTCTGCCTTGCTCACAATGCTACGCAGAAAGTGTGTCCGTCTGAGAACAGCGGCAAGCCGTGCAAGTCGACGCATTTTGATATCGTCGAGAACTCGAGAGTGGTGTCTGACCACCAGATCATCAAGATTCAGGAGCAGGTTTCGAAACTCGGCGTCGGGTCGATCCCTCGCTCCATTCTGGTCGTGCTCGAAGACGATCTCGTGGACTCGGTCAAGGCTGGCGATCACGTGGTTGTTGTGGGGATCCTGATGCGCTGCTGGAGACCGGTGATCAGGGACATTCGGTGCGACCTCGAGACGATCGTGAAGGCGAACAGCATTCGCATCAAGAACGCGACCTCCGCGCACGTCCTTGTCACGGAAGAGCTCAAGAAAGAGTTTGCGCAATTCTGGAAACAGCATGAACGCGAGCCAATGCGTGGCCGAAACGAGATCATCGCGAGCATCTGTCCCAAGGTCTACGGTTTGTTCATTGTGAAGCTGGGCGTGGTGCTGACTGTGATCGGAGGCTGCACGCACGTCGATGGAACCGGAATGAAGACCCGAGGAGAGCCGCACATGCTGCTCATCGGAGACCCAGGGACGGGAAAATCACAATTTCTCCGATTCACTGCTGAGCTCAGCCCGCGTTCAGTGCTGACCACAGGAATTGGTACAACAAGCGCTGGACTGACGTGCACGGCAGTGAAAGACGGCGGCGAGTGGATGCTGGAGGCTGGGGCACTGGTGCTGGCAGATCGAGGCGTTTGTTGTATCGACGAGTTCAGCAGCATCCGTAGCAATGACCGAACCTCGATTCACGAAGCGATGGAGCAGCAGACACTCAGTGTTGCCAAGGCAGGACTGGTGTGCAAGCTGAACGCGCGGACGACCATCTTCGCCGTGACAAACCCGAAGGGCCGATATGATCCCAACGCAGATGTCTCTGTCAACACTGCTATCGGCAGCCCGCTGCTGAGTCGATTCGATTTGATCTTGGTGCTGCTGGATCGGATGGATCAGAATTGGGACCAAGTGGTGTCCTCGTTCATCTTGAAGCAGTCGACGGGCCAAGTCGGCATCAAGCAGGAGAAGTTTGGCAATGACCCGTCTTTTAATTTACTGGGAGGAGTGCCAAGTGCTGAGGAGCAAGCGATGCTGGAGGAGAAGAAGAGGAAGAAGGCGGCGAGCGACGAGCTCCTGTGGCCGATCTCGAAGCTGCAGGCGTACATTTGCTTTGTCAAGGACAAGTACCAGCCGCAGCTGTCCCGAAGCGCCATGACGATTCTGCAGCGCTACTATCAGCTCCAGCGATCGTCCGATACCAGAAGTGCTGCGCGGACAACAATCCGTTTGCTGGAGAGCTTGACGCGCTTATCACAAGCGCACGCTCGGTTGATGTGCCACGACGAAGTGCAGGTCATGGACGCGGTGGTGGCGGTGTTTGTCATGGAGGTAAGCAAGGCAACCGACAGCTGCTCTTCGATGCTTGGAGGCGGCCACGAGTCTGTGCTTCACTCTGATTTTGCCGAAGATCCTGCGGCAGAATACGCGCTGCAGGAGAAAATGGTTCTCGAGAGTCTCGGGTTGAACGAGCTGTCAACGTGTCCAAGCACGAGCCAGTATTCTCAGCCTCGCGGGGGTAGCCAATCTCACAATCGCTCCGACGAAACACGAGGGGCGTCACAATCGTTCGCCGCGTCGTCAGCTGATGCCTCGTCTCGGTATCACCGATACCCAGTAGTTGCACAGAAACGCTGGCAAGCAGACGAGGACGAGGAGAACGAGTCCACTTCGAAGCGACATCGCTTCGGTGATCCACCGACACAATCATCTCAGCGAAGCTCGTGGAGGCAGCACCTCAGCGGTATTGCAAATGGACGGAATCGGCAACGCAGCAACGACGACGATGACGGCTTCGGAAACGATGAGCATACGAATGATGGAAGCAGGAGCAACAACACAAACACCGACCAGCGTTCTCGGTTTTTCAGCAAGTGGAGCCAGCAAGGCGACGGGAGTAGCCAATCGGTCACGAGCAAGTGGCGAAAGTAATGAAAGAGGAATGCAATGTGAGTGGCTTGCGGATAAGAGATACAGCCTGCGGGTGGGAACCAGCAACGTATGCAATCAACGGTTCGACTGACGAACTTTGTCCATGCAGTCAATCTACAGATCCGCAGCATTGCTCCCAACACACTCACGCGTGATGACGAGAGATGAACAAGCGGAGGCGACAATAACGAAAGCGTTGGCAAGATGGTAGGGCGGCCTGCATTCTAGCCACTCCTTCCCGCAACAGGTGGAGGAATCAGAAATCAGGCAGGGCACGAGGTGTCGTCACGCTTTTTCCGAACATTCGGTGTAAGAAGATATCAGAAACCAGAAATCAAATGAAGACGCCTCCCCGACTGCACAAGAGAGCGCAGGTGCTGAACTTGTCCTGCAGAGGGAGGATCTGGTCGGACTCTGCTCAGAATGTCGGAGGAAGTGAAGCGCATTGCATTGAAAGACACCCAGGCACTCACGCAGTGGTAATGCAGCAGCGATCACCTGACAGCACGAGTACCTCATTGTGAGCACCGTCGTGACGGTCCTTCGCCTCCAGCTGGGCAGCAGCAGCTACGACCTCATCCTCATTCGCTCTCTATTGTATCCTCGAGAAAACGTGCAAATGCACACTCATGCAGCCTGTCCTCCCTCCGTATCTGCTCCTCTTCTTTCGAGGCGCGCTCCGCTAATTTAATCCAGCTCAGCTTGCGCGGAACACCACGCGGGAAGGTATTTTCCAGCGCCTGCGCCACCGTGCTGCGGTTGATCGAGAAGCCTCGGTCAGGGAGCCACCGAGCGATGTCGGTGGGCGTGAGCGCCGCCTCACTCGACGCACACCACTGACGTATTTACTCTTCCTGAGTGGACGAAAGCAAGCAGGGGCGGCCAGTCACCGGACGCGGCACCGACAGTTCGCGCGGATTGCGTGTAAGATGATCGTACACCATCTCCAGCGACAGGCGCATTTGCCAGGCGATGGCCCTGTCGCTGGGGATGGTGTACGATCATCTCGTTGCCGAGAAGAGCAGGCGGCATGCTGCTGCGCCGATGTTCTCAAGGTGAGGGAAATATCTTAATCAAAAACGATGTGTTTTGATTTCGATGGCAAAACAAGGTAGCTTCTGACTGCGATCACAAAAGCGGAAACTCGCCCAGTTCTCTAATATCATACTTTACGTCTGTCTATTCTTGCGCAGTGCTGTTGGCGTCGTGAGTATTTGAAGAAATAAATGAGCGCTTTTTTACAAAAGTGGATGCTTCGCTGTCCCAAAAAAGGGGCAGCAAACGCCTCTTTTTTCTTACTGGCTTTCAAAAAGCAGATGCGCACAAATAAGCACCTGATGTGTCTTGTGCACACATTTCCTCTTCACTCTGCTGCGTCACTCACTTGCTCTTTCTCTCTCTCGAGGCACAGCGTCGTCAGAAGCACACACCACCGCGTGCGTCCCACGTTGCGCTACGTTGCGTTGCGCTCACACGCACCACCTGCACAGTAGCAGATTGACCACCGACCACCAAGACAACAAGCGGCAAGCGTTTAACGGAGACCATGGCAAGAGAACAGACCGCGGGCGCGCCGATCATGCTTCTGGACGAGGACCAGCAGCGCTCGCTGCAACAGCAACAGCAGACTTCGCGGCGCACCAACTCGACCGGTCGCGGCTCGAGCAACTACCGCCTCGACTCATTCGGCGGCGTGAGCTCTGGCTCGTTCCCGATGACGCCGCCGAACGCCAACAATGGTGGCCCACGCACGAACTTCACTACGACAACCAGCGGCCAGCAGCAGCCGCGGACCAACTTCACGACGGGTGACGAGCCGCGCACGAACTTCACGACGGTGTGCTCGAACGAACCCCCAGCGGTGACTTACCAGCCGAGTTTGGGCAGCGCCGGCCGCGCGACCGACCTGAGCAACGGCACGTTCAACAGCAGCCCCAAGACTAACTTCATCTCGCGGCGTTTCGGCGGCGGCGCGTTCGACCCGAACGAGCCCTACCGCGACTTCGCGCCAGTGATGATGTCGGACGGCCTATCGGACGACGAAACCGACGAAGGCCCGAGTGTCGGCTACGTCGGCAGCAGCAGTGGGCTGAGACTGTCCGTATCCTACATTCTCGTAGGCGTGGTGCTCGGTGTCGGCCTGGGCATCCTCTTCAGTAGCATCAAGGTGTCCGCGCTCGCGGTCGATTGGATCTCGCTCCCCGGTGACCTCTTCCTGCGCGCGCTTAAGTCGCTCGTGATTCCGTACGTCTTCTGCTCGGTGGCTGTGGCTATCGGGGACATCGTGTTCGTCGGCAAAGTCTCTGTGGTAGGACTCCAGACGTTTAAGGTGTTTGCGATCATGTGGGTCACGTCGGGACTGCTGGGCATGGGCGTAGCGCTACTCTTCCGGCCGCTCTTCCGTCTCGACCGCGCGTACGTGGCCACGCCAACGAACGCCGTGGGCTTCACGTGCGCGAACGGCATGCTGCTGCAGCTCCAGAGCAACGCCTCGATCGCGTGCACGGGCAACGCGACGCTGCTGGGCGGCATCGTGGAGTCGGCGGCCTTCGAGGTGAACGATGTCAACAACATCTTCTCCAAGAACGTCAAGACCGCGCTGGCGCTCATGACCGTGAGCGACCAGATCCTTGCTATCCTCAACCTCATCGTGCCCAAAAACATCTTCGAGTCGCTCTCGAACGGCGACGTGCTCTCGACGATTACATTCGCCATGGTCTTTGGGGCGATCGCCGGGCGCAACTTCTTCACCAAGACGCGCAAGGTCAACTACCTGTACTTGGTGGTGCTGCAGCTGCGCAACACATTCTTCCTGGCGCTCGAGTGGGTTATCTGGCTCACACCGGTCGCCGTTGTCTCCATCATCGCCGGCTCGTTCGCGGACAACCAGGATTCGTGGCACGAGCTCAAGAAGGTGTACACGTACATCTTGGCGTCCATTACCGCCGGTGTGCTCCAGGTCATGGTCACGCAGCCGGCGATCATCTTCGTGCTCACGCGCTGCAATCCGTACAAGCACATGGCACACATGAAACAGGCGTACATCTTCGCGTTCGGCGTGTCGTCGTCGCTGGCCACGGCGCCCGTGACGCTCGCGTGCATAAAAAAGGCGCGCGTATGCTCGCAGTCGCTCGCCAACTTCGTCATCTCCATCGGCGCGTGCTCCAACCTGTCGGGCATGGCGTTCTACTTCCCCATCGCGATCGTCTTTCTCGCCGAGTCCTCGGGCAACGGCGCTGAACTCACGCCGTGGCGCCTCGTGGCCATCTTTTTGCTCTCGGTGCTCGGCTGCGCCGGCACGCCGCCGATCCCGAACGCCGGCATCACGCTCACGGCCACGGTCTACAAGACGGTCTTCGGCGTGAGCGACCTGCCTGTGACGTTTCCGCTCTTCATCGCGATGGACTTCCTGGTCGACCGGATATCGACGGTCTGCAATGTGAATGACGACATCATGGCGCTCAAGGTCATCGCGGAGAACACGGACGAGACGATCGTGGGCGACCACCTCGGCGAGCGTGAGTAAAGGGAGCTGCTGCCTGGGACGCGAATGGATGAATGAATGGTTTAATGATCTCTTTTGCGTTACGATTTTTGGAGCATATTATACCCCAATATATTTTCTGTTGTGTATCATGATTATTATACCCCTATATCATGACGTACGCCAAGCCCATCCTCTACCGCATGCGCCTGTCAGACGAGCCAGTCCGCTAATCGACGGTGCACATATCAGGATCACTTCCCTATTCAGTGCCTTTTACATAATAATTTGTATGAGTCACTGTTTTGGGGATCAACGAAAGTGAAGCCATCTGCTCGTTCGCACGCTGCCACGATTGGAATAGAGTGCAGCGACACGGCGCGCCATTGGCTCGGCGCCGAGGGGTTTCAGGCTGTCGGCGTCGTTTCCACCACCTGCCGCGTCTCTCTTCGCACGCCAGCGAGCGGGTGGGTGGTCCGCGCCAACTGCAGCAGCGCACACAACGCAACAGCTCAGATCAACCCAGTCCATTCCTGATCATCAAGTCCAGGAGCTCGCCATTGCCTGTGCGTCATTCGAATTCGCTCCACTCAACTCCAGCCCCAGTTCAAGAATTAGCACTTGACAATATCAAACACCCCTAGCCAGCACCAAGCACCGGTCATGGCGACGCCGATCGTACTCCTCGATGAAGAGCAGCAGCGCTCGCTCCAGCAGCAACAACAGAGCTCGGATCGCACACAGTTCGGGGCTCCGAACACCGACAATAGCCAACGCCAGAACGAGTTCTGGGCCACGTCGGCGAACTCGTACCCGATGACCCCGGCCTCCGAGTCGTCCAATGAGGCGCGGCCGAACCATACGACCGCCAAGACCAACTTCACGTCCGCCGAGCCACGCACAAACTTCACGTCGGCGGCCATGTCAGCCAGGACCAACGAGCGCCGGCTCCACGATCACGTCGTGGCCACGGGCGGACGCACCACCGACATGCAGAGCCTCGGGACAATGAACAGTAGCCCAAAGACCAACTTCACGTCGCGCAAATTCGCCACGGACTTTGATCTCAACTACGGCGACTCGACGCCACCGCTACTCTCGGACCGTCTGTCCGACACGATGGGACCGGACGAGAAAGAGGCCGTCGCGGGCTACGTCGGCAGCAGCAGCGGTCTGAAGCTCAAGGTCTCCTACATCCTCATCGGCGTGGTGCTTGGCATTGGCTTCGGCATTCTCTTCAGTTCGCTCAAGGTCTCCACGCTCGCTGCTAAGTGGATCTCATTGCCGGGTGAACTCTTTCTCCGAGCCCTCACGGCCCTTGTCGTGCCGTACGTCTTCTGCTCGGTCGCCGTGGCTATCGGGGACATCGTGTTCGTCGGTAAGGTCTCCGTGGTAGGACTCCAGACGTTCAAGGTCTTCGTGACCATGTGGATTGCCACGAGCCTTCTGGGCATGGGCATGTCGCTGCTCTTCCGACCGATGTTCCGTCTCGACCGCAAGTACATCTCGGCACCCACGAACGCCATCGGCTTTACATGCGCGAACGGTAAGTTGCTCGAGACGCTCTCGGACAGCTCGATCGCGTGCACGGGCAACACGACCACGCTTGGTGGGATTGTGGGCTCGGCGGCCTTCGAGGTGAACGATGTCAACAACATCTTCTCCAAGAACGTTAAGCGCGCACTCGCACTCATGACCGTGAGCGACCAGATCCTTGCTATCCTCAACCTCATCGTGCCCAAAAACATCTTCGAGTCGCTCTCGAACGGCGACTTGCTCTCGACGATTACATTCGCCATGGTCTTTGGGGCGATCGCCGGGCGCAACTTCTTCACCAAGACGAGACGCGTGAATTACCTGTACTTGGTGCTTCTGCAGTTGCGCAACACATTCTTCTTGGCCATGGAGTGGACTATATTCCTCACACCGGTCGCCGTTGTCTCCATCATTGCCGGCTCGTTCGCGTCCAACCAGGACTCAGTCAAGCAGCTCAAGGACGTGTACATGTACGTGCTCGCGTCGATCTGCACGGCCACGATCCAAGTGCTGTTCATCCAGCCGGCGATCATCTTCGTGCTCACGCGCTGCAACCCGTACAAACACATGGCGCACATGATCGAGGCCTACGTGTTCGCCTTTGCTGTGTCGTCCTCGGTTGCGACGGCGCCCATTACGCTCACATGCGTCAAAAAGGCGCGTGTGTGCTCGCAGTCGCTCGCCAACTTCGTCATCTCCATCGGTGTTTGCTCCAACATGTCGGGCGCGGGCTTCTACTACCCGCTGGGTATCATGTTCCTCGCTGAGTCCTCGGGCAACGGTGCCGAGCTCACGCCGCTGCGTCTGCTCGCGGTCTTCCTGCTTTCTGTCCTAGCATGTGCCGGCACACCACCGATCCCGAGCGCCGGTGTCGTGCTCATGGCCACGGTCTACAAGACGGTCTTCGGCGTGAGCGACCTGCCATCCACCTTCCCGCTGTACCTCGCTGTGGACTTCCTGGTCGACCGGATATCGACGGTCTGCAATGTGAATGACGACATCATGGCGCTCAAGGTCATCGCGGAGAACACGGACGAGACGATCGTGGGCGACCACCTCGGTGAGCGTGAGTAAGCGAGATCGAACTGGACGTCATCTTCGTAGAGGCATTGACTGCTGCAAGGGCGGAAATGCTCATAGAGAAGTGGCCACGACGTTCTGTTGTTGTGGTTGTCGTTAATGCTTTTATACACCACAATCAATGCGCGCGCGTTCGTTCGTGTTTGGATTCTGTTTTGTCCATCTTGGAATTGGAATTGTCCATGTGGACAATGAGCTGTTTACAGTAAAAGATCGACAGTTTCACCCTTGGTGGTCTGACTGCAATCAAGTCAGACCGAATTCAATGATTGGAATGGTCAATGCGAGAAGCCAAAGCTTGTGGCTAAGATAGTCTGTGAGCCAGCTTTGATAGGGTACTGTGCAATATTGTGCACGGCATCGCCTACCGCATGTCATCGGGTTTCCACGTTTCCACTGCGCCAGCTGCAGTCGTGAGCAATGCACTGTCTCCAGAACCCAGCAGCTCCCAGCGAGCTCAGCCTAAGACACCCAGGAGCTCAAGGTTTCGAGGTAGACATGAACTTGGATCCTTAAAACAGCGGGTGGACGCTCCAACCAGGTGGCGGATGGGTAGGTGATTGATGCTCGCGGAATTCACTGTCAAGCGCGAGTTTTCAAAGCTCAAACTGCGCAACCAGTCAAGACACACGATCGATGATCCATTAGCTATGCGCTGAGACCGTGAGCCAGTAGTGATTTGCTTGCATCAGCTCCGCCAAGTGCAAGTAAAAAAGCTTCCTCGTAGAAACTCTTCGTTCTTCTCTGACCTTCTCGCCAGTGTTTGTCTCAATGCGAAGCTTCGGTCTCAGTTCCACCAAAGTCTCGTCAGGCTCACTCTCGCTCTTCCAGGCTGGTCAATAAGCTACCGAGTGCAGTCAAACACCAGCGTACAGCTCGCAGCCATGGTATTCGGCATGCCCAACTTGCCCAGCTTCTCGTACAATTCTCTGCCTGGAAACCCGAGGAAGTGGGTGGCCGCCAAAGTCTCTAAGCTACGCGAGCGCAAGGCGAACGAAGCCACGCAGCTCAAGCCTATTGCGCTCGCGGGCGCCAGCAGAGGCTTCTCCGGCAGGTCGCAGCTTTGCAACTCGTTCGCGAGGACCCAAGTACAGCGTGCCACACCACCGAAGCTCGACAGTAGCAGCAAGAAGCCGAGTTCAGATGATACGCTCAGCGAAGGCGACGACGATGACGACGAGGAGGAGGATAATGTCAACGAGGCTGAGGCTGAGAGCTCGTCGCGGCCGGGCAGGACGAGGAATCACCGCTACCAGGAGAACCAGGGAAACTACTACCGAGGAGCAGTGGACGAGGGCCAATGGAAGCCCTGCGAGATGTGCTCACGCCAGTTCCTGCGCAGCGACAGCAAGTTCGCCGCCTTTTGCTCGCTCGACTGCAAATCCGCCGCGTACCTGGGCGCCGGCGCCTACGAGTACTAACTTGGCGTAAGAGGCCACTGGACAACCTCGCGTACGTGCCAATGGTGGTGACATCCTCTGTGTAGTAATATCAATACAACGACAATATTTAAGTTGCTCGCCCTTCATGCTTCATGAATGCCTTGCTTTGCAGCCAGCATGCCTCCACGTCCAGAAATCGAAACAAGCAAGGACTACAAGCCATACGTTTGAGCGAAAGCCAACACACAATCGTTGATTCTACTGCGCAAAGTCAATGCCCACATTAATAACAATCACAGCTCACACGAGGAGGAAAAGCCTACTGACGTATCTCCGTATAGAGCGCTCCTTGTCTGTGAGCCCTCAGCTGAAGGCTTCCTTCCCCCTTGCGCGCTTGGTTCACTCGTTAGCTCTTGTTTCTCTCCGTGTCCTGTGCTTGACCTTCTTCTGCCTGTTTGTGTATCACGGGCTCTCTCTAGCTGGAGATGCCGACGACACCGTAGGCCTTGATTGGGCCAGCGTTGCCGTTCTGCAGCGAGAGCTCGTGGCCGCCCTTGCCGAGGTCGTCCTCGTTCTCGTGAACCACGATCGAGCGGCCGATGATCGAGTGCGGGCCGATGAGCTTCACGAGCTTGTCCTCAATGTGCACCTTGACGCTGCCGTCGTCCGACGTCACGTCCACGTTGCCGAGGCTACCCACGCGGCGCTCGTCGTCCTCCGGGGCGCCGTGGTTCTTGCCGAACGGGTTGAACACGCCGCCGAGCGCGCCGCCCGCAGGCTGCGACAGGTCGCCGAACACGTTCACGTGCAGCGCGTGCTTGCCGATCGACAGGCCCTTGAGCGTACCCGTGATCACGGTCTTGGCATCTTCGTGCGCCTGCATGGGATAAGATAACGACAGCGCAACGCAAGAGATCGTGAGCCCATACAGTTATAAAACCAACAGGTAGGGCTGGTAGAGCAATGCGCATGTGAGCAGTGCGCACCTGCGTGAGCACAAGCGAGCCGTAGACGGAGGCGTCGTCGCCGTAGAGAGTCACCACTGCCTTGGCCATTCTGTCCTGATGTGTGCGGATGGATGTCGGGATGGATTCGGGTGGATCGACTATGCGGCTCGCCACCAATTATACCTTTGATGGCAGCGTCGAGGGGTTCAAGAGGCAATCTGCAATTCCGCATGTGTCGATTTGTAAGTGATGTGTAGCTTGAAAGGTATAATTCAAATATACGATATTGAAGACACTAGTAGCGGCATAATACTGTCTCAGAATAACCAGTCAAGAGCGAATTTGATTGGATGAGCCTTGTGTAATGCGTATGAAGTACTGTATTTAGTCAAATCATAAAGTATAGTTATGAAAGGTGAAAGTTATACTACCTCCTCAGCTGCTATATATTACCTTCACACAACATCCAGGACCTTGCGCCACCCACTCGCGCAACCTCCCACCGACGCCGCTTCACATTGCCGTTGGCTTGATTTGACTGGAAGACAGAAACGAAGAGCTCTACTCTAGCAACACGATCACCAGCACAAGCACGAAGCCCATGACGACTGCGGACGTGAGCGCCGAGCGTCGCCAGATTCTCGAGAAGCGCCGCGAGTTGCGCAAGGCCAAGAAGGTCAAGGGCCGCAACGCCAAGGCGGACAAGCAGCGCGCGCGCCTCGAGAAGAAGCAGGAGATCCTCGCCAAGATCCGCGCCAAGCGCGACGCAGAGCAGGCACAGAAGAAGGGCGGCGGCAGCGGCTACGGTGGTGGTGGTGGCAACAGCTACGGGGGAGGCAGTGGCTACGGAGGTGACAATGGCGGCGCACAGAGCGAGAACGGCTGCTGGATCTGCGGAGAGAACACGCACCGCAAGCAGGACTGTCCGAACCGCGCGGCGCAGGACGTGAACAAGACGTGCTTCCAGTGTCGTCGTCGCGGTCACACGTCGCAGAACTGTCCACAGGGTAACGGCGGCGCGGGCGGTGGTGCGCGCAACAGCGGACCGCTCGTGTGTTTCAACTGCGGGTCGGCGTCGCACCAGTTGAAGGACTGCAGAGAGGCGCGCGTGGGCGGCGGCGCGACCTACGCCACGTGCTTCGTGTGCAACCAAACGGGCCACCTTAGCTCGCGCTGTCCGCAGTCCACCACGGGCGTGTACCCCAAGGGCGGCTGCTGCAAGGTGTGCAAGAGCATTGAGCACTTGGCGCGCGACTGTCCCGTGGCCAACATCAGCGCTGACGGCAACAGCAGCTTCCGAGCCAACAAGAAGAAGACGTTTGACGACGACGACGACAGCCACGACTACTCGAGCAGCAGCCGCCCAGCCGACACGGGCGGCGACGCGCTCGACTCGTACAAGATCCCGGGTGGCGATGGAGATGACGACAACGACCGAGAGCAGAAGCCACAGTGGGCATCCAAGGCTAAGTCCAGCGGCAAGAGCACTGGCAAGCTCGTCAAGTTCTAGAGGTTCTATAGAAATAGGTAAGGGATCACGTTATCTCATTCAATCATTTGTCTTCTTTGTATTATTCGTGCGTAGTCCATGTATAGAGGACATCTGTCTAATGTGGACACACATCTAGACTCAGGCGTCCTTCTTGAGCTCGCGCCGGATCTCGTCCGCATCAATGTTATGCTTCTTGAGCAGCTCCTTGAACTCGTCGTCGTAGTCGTCGTCCTTCTGCACGCGCAGGCCGTGCTCCGGGTACTTTTGCTGGTAGCGCTTGAGCATGCTGTGGTGCAGGTCGTTCCAGCTCACCTGCTCCTCTTCTTCAGCCGCCTTCTTTTGCTTGAGCTCCTCTTCGATCTTCTGCAGCCCCTCGAAGAGCGGGTGGCTCTTCTTCTTCTTCTGACGCGCCGTTAATTCACTCTCCGACATCGCCACGAGCTTCGAGCCTACGTTGGGACAGCATACGATAGAGTTTTGATATTAGCCCGGTCTCCATACAAATAAGGCGTGGTCAATAAACAATAACGCACCGTCCGTGAAGAGCTCTTCGTGGACGTCGTTGTCGTCAGCAGCCTGGGCGGCAGCCTTCTTTGCCTTCTTGGCAACCAGCTCCTGCTGCTTCTTCTTCAGCGCATTGGCGGCTTCTGCTTCGCCCTCGCTCTCTTCCTCGTCCTCCTCTTCTTCTTCTTCCTCTTCGTCACTGTCCCGCATCAGGTCTTTCGAAAGATTTGGTCGCTTCTGTACAGCGAGTCGTACCAAATCAGTACGGATCGCTACCATGACCCCTTCAAACAATAGACACATAAACGCACCGACATCTCTTTCTCCTTGAGCGCGTCTTCGGCTTCGACCATGCGGTTGAAGTAGCGCGCAGCGACGAAGAGCCCCATGAGCACGACGTAGTACTTGAGCACGGGTGCAAGGAGCCCGAGGAAGTCGAGGAAAGACTCAGGCGGTGCGTGCAGCTTAACGCGCGTCACACCCTCGTCGTAGCCGTCGAACTCCCCTGCTGCTTCTGCAGTGTATGCGTCTGCGTCGTGGTGGTCGCCGTGCGCGTGCGTCTGGGCCGCGGACGCCAGCAGCAGTGTGAGCAGCGGCGCGAGCTTCGCCAGCATTGCTTGTCCTCTCTCGATCTCTTCTGCTTCGTTGCTTCGTTTTCGTTTTACTGGACGCATGCTGACACAAACGACAAATCGGATTTTTCTCCAATTGACATAAAATGGCCACTAATCAAGAGGCGATTTCTCCTCTCGAACTATTGCTCAGACTCCTTTTTGACTTGATTAAACTAGTGAAAAGAGCAGAATACACTGCTTCGAAACATGAAATATACACCATGGATATAGCAACTTCCTATCTAAAGCGCGCCGAGGCTCTTCATCTCCTCCATGAATGCGTCATACTCCTTCGAAACCGATCCGTCACTCGCCTTAGTGCTCGCTGCTGCTGCTGGTGGTCCAACTGCTGTCGCCACAGCTCTCTGAGAAGCCTCACCATGTGCCGAGAAGACTGGCATCGCAGACGCTGGACGAGGCACAGGGTTCATCATCGGCGCTGCTCGTGATCGCAGCGCACCGGACGCTGTACCTGGCGCACGACGCTGAACTCGTAGCGCAACCGGCACGAGCGACCGCAGCTGCGCCTGTTTCTCCTCTCGCTCCTCGTCGTCTTCAGTAATGAAACCAGGAGCTCCTTCGATGGTGTTACAATCTTGCTGCTGGTCGGAGGCATAGCCATTGCCGTAGTCGTCAGGGGAGTCCATCATTGGGTATGGAGCTACGACGCTTTCTTCATCATCCATGTCCATTGGGACTTCATACGCGGCTGCGCTGTTAGCTTCGTCCATTGTGTCGTCATGGACCTGAGGATGTGGTGGCACTGGGCCGGCCTCCGGCTGCATCTCATGAAGTGAGACTGTTGAAGGTGGTGGCGGTGGTGAAGTCGAGTGTGGCAGAATCGGTGCCGCTGGAGGTGATGATGAAGCAACATGAGGAGCTGATGCTGGCGGAGGAGCAGCAATAGTAGAACTAGGTGCTGACGGTGGAGGCGGCGGACGGAACGGTAGCGCGCCTCGAGGAAGCGGAGGTCGCATCGGCACTTGGATCGTACCCGGCGGGGGTGGACCAGGAGGGAGCGGTGGACGCTTCCCAGGACGCTTTGAAGGTTCCACTGGAGCTGCAGAATATAATTGAAGCCAGGTGTGAGACTCGCAACACAGCTACAGCACAGAACAATACATACAAAGAATCTTGAAGTACCTGGTGGTGACGGATATCCCGTGCCTCGACTACCCTGAAATCTCGGAGGCCCCCGACCTCCTCGCATCGGGCGAGAGTCATTCGCATGGTACGGACGCGTGTGTTGCTGCGGCGGGCGGCTTTGAGTTGTCGATGGAGGCGGGACGCGGTACATCTGCGGTCGTCCGGGCGGTGGCACTCCGAACGGGTTGAGTGTTGGGTGGTAGTACACCGAGTTCTGTGAATAAAGCGAAGTCAATATGAGTATGTGAGTGGTTTCACCAGTGCCTCTGCCTTGAGATCAAAGATGCTAAAGCTCGTGCACCTCTGGGTTCTGGTAGCGCTCTTTGTTCGCCTCCGTGAGCTCTTGAATCGTCTAGTTCGTAGACATCAATACATCATTATCAGCAACAGTGTTAATATCGTACCCACCATGATTTCCACTCTGGATAAGCGTTCAAAAGGTCACCTTCGGCTCCTTCTGCACCTGCTCTTCCTGCTTTTGCTCGGCCTCCATCTACAGACAACAAAGAAAATTGTGATCAGCAATCATAATAACCAACGCTCTACAAAAGCTGTGTAAAACAATATCCACCAGCGTACCTCTTTCTGCTTCTTGAGCACGGCATTTAGCGTATCTTCCAGCTATAAAGACGGCAACAGCCACAGTCACACATCAGCGTTATATCCAAATATGTAATACACCACCTAAGTCTGTAAGGAGCAAAGTACAGTACACACTTCTTGCTTGCGCTTGCGCGTGGGCCCGTCCGCCGGATTCATCTGTACCTGGCGCTCCAGGGTCTTGAGCTACAATCATAATTTACGACACACACACATATACATCAACATGTACAGTGTTACAATGGGTTTGTTCATACCGATTCGGTCGCATGCCGCATAGCGGACTGGCTCAATGCATCATCGAACAGTATAACAGTACGCACCTGCGTCTTGAGCTCCTCGGCGTCCATGGTCGCGAGCTTCTGCTTCTTGTCGCGTTGGCGCTCGGTCTTGTGCTTCTTGAGCTCCTGTGCATGCACATACCGTCACACACATGCGTGTGAGAGAGAGAGAGAGAGAACCAGCAGAGCGCTACTATAGCAGGACGTACACAAGCGCACCTTCTTCTTTTGCTCCCTGCGGAACGCATCCATCGGGTTGAGCGACTTGGCCATCGTCTCTCGCTTGCTCGCTCGCTCGTGTTGCTTGCTCGCTTGCTTGGCGTTGGTCGATCCGTCCTTGGCCGCTTTTCCGTGCAGGCGGAGTTGCGCAAAGTACGATATGTTGATCTTGGATGTTAGCGGGTGAAATTCAGCTATAAATTCAACGTAAACGAGTTTGATTGGATGAAAATTGAAAGTCTGAAGGGCCAAGTCCTGACTCCATCGTCACCTGCAAAGGGAGTGTTGAGCAGGGCAACCAACAGGAGTGCTCTCATATCGCTGCGTTGCGTCGCAGTCTGCTCGATGAACCTGGCGCCAGTGTCACACACACACACACACACACACACACACACACACAGCCTTCAGTGCCACAACTCAGTATTCGGATTTGTAGTACATGAGAATACCATCGGGACCGGTCACAAAAGGAGGTCACCCAAATTGTGGTTCATCTATACAGTACGACATCGGCTCGGAGCCATATCATGTGTGTTTGCTGTGCACCTGACGATGCTGAACTTGAGATGGGCCAGTGTCAAGTCGATCAAGGTGATCGGTTCAGAAACGCGCTCTCTATTGCAAGATTGGCTGGAAGAGCGCTCAAGAACCCACGAACTCCAAACCACCCGCACGCGCAACGCCAGGTGATCCAATCGCGCATTCCGGCTGAGCTGTGTGCAAGCGAGCTAAGCGCTTCACAAGGTCCGGCAGCATAGCACCCGGCGTTCAAGATATTTTTCCGAAGATCGCTTGGTGTTATCTAGGTTCAGCTGCACCAGGACCCTGTCTTCCAGTTGGCTGAATTCATGAGTCGTCGGTGATCCCACGTCGTCAGATTCAGTTTGTTGTTACCAGACTACCAGTCGTTTCAGTTAATAGGAGCGTCAGCCAGACTGGGAGACGATCGATCAATCCAACCTCTAGCGTGTCTTAACTTTGCCAATAATTCGGCCTGACCTTAGGATCTATTAGCACTGTTTTCCACTGAAGTGGTCAGTTGGTAGGTACAGTTATGAGACCACGTGACAACTCAAAGGGTCAGTTACAACCTGCACCGCCTCTAGTAGGAGAGGAGTGTAGTTCATCAGCGCCTTCTCAGGAAAAGAAATAGCGAGCAAAGTACCCAACGTCTCTGAATAACCAA
>JAASGO010000558.1:0-19805 GCA_023334245.1 Globisporangium cederbergense
CAAGCTCCCGCTCTCTCTTGACACGCGCTTCGTGGAGATCTGCGGTGTCGCTGTGATGGACTGCAGTGCTTTGGCTCTCTGTTACTTTACCTGCGGCTTCGAGGAACGCGCCGAACTTCTTCATGATCTCGTGTAGGATCTTCGCGAGCGAGAACTCAGTCGAGCACAAGTTCACGGACGCTGTCACGCCTGATTGACTAGCCGCACTACTGCTATTTCCTAGTAGTGCTCTGCATGCGGAGATACGCTTCTTGAGCCAGTCGATCGTGTCGTTGTAGCACTGCAGAGAGCGCTCAAGGTCGCCCTTGTGGCTCTGTAGTGCGTTGTCCAGCTTGTCGTCAATAATGTCGTGCAGTGTCGTGATCCACATCTTGAACGGGTCGTCGGAGCCCATGAGCAGCCCCAGGTCCGTCTGAATGCGTACGAGCAGTTGCTCTATCGTCCATTTCGAGTACGCGCTGCTGACACCAGCAGCAACTGCAGTCGTGGCCTTTGAAGACGCGTTTCCACCCTTGCGCTTGCGCTTCTTTCGTTTCCAGTCACCACCGCCATCGTCGCTGTCCTCGTACTCGTCACTATCATCTTCATCCTCAAGCGCAACGAACTCTTCGTCCTTGTCATCATCACCAGCACCTCTTCTCTGCTTTACTGCTCTGTCACCAACTCCCTCACTGCCACCAGATACTCCCTGTAGAGGCTTTGCCAGCGTCGATCGGTCACGCAACGTAGCTCTTCGTCCAGTGAGATACGCCTCAGCCTTCTCTGCGGCCTCGGAGGCCGTGTCGAGCATGTCGAAGCCGTCAATCTGGTCCAGCAGCCAGCGCTCCTCACTATCTCGTACACGCTTGACCGCGTCCAGCTGCTCGGTCATCCACTCGACAACGCGTCGCGCATTCTGGAAATCCTCGCGCACCACGAAGATGAGCGGGAAAGAACGCTGCAGCACTTGGCAGAGTGGGTTCACCCACACTTCGCTGAACGTCGCGTCCGTGCCCGCGACGATTGCGGCTGTGGGAAGCCCGTGGAACTCTGGAAAGGCCACCAAATCGTCCAGCAGACTTTTCTTGTGTGGTGATGCATCTGCTTGTGGCGTCGTCACGCTCATGTACTTTTCAAAGTACTTGAGCACCTGGTGGTAGCAGTTCGTGTTAGCCTTGAGGAGCACCGTGCGCACCGCCGACTTGGTCTGCTCCACAGCGTACAGGTACGCGAGCTCTTGGCACGCCGCGTAGCTCTCTTCGTCGGTCTTGGAGATACGCGCGATGGTTTTCGATGCGGACCTGGGCCGCTCCAGCGGCTCTTTGTCGGTAGTATCAAAGCTCTTCACTTTGTCCTTGTCGCCTTCGTCATGAGAGGCTGTGTGTTGCGCTAGGCCTACGGTTGTAGGTGATGAGTCAGCTAGGAATGGAGACTCAGTGGCAGCAGCGCGTGTGCGGCCGTCACCGCGCGGCCATCGGATCGAGATGCCCGTCGAGAATGCTGCTGCGTTCATTGCTGCTCGTTTGTAAATAAAATGCCGCCAAAAGTAAAGCATAATTAGTGACATGTCACTCTGAGGATCGAGGTCACGAAGAGGCGTCAAAGGCAATTTTGAGGCCAAGCAGACATTTAAGCAGGCAGCATGCGGCGAGCAGAGAGCGGCGGATACGCGCTTCGCGGGAGCCGTAGCGCTGCCGGGAGTAACAACAGCAACAACGCAGCAGTGCGGGGTGATACTGCTGCTTATACTTCAGCTGCTAGTGCTGCGATCACGCGCCACCGCCGCGTGAAGCAGGAGCTGCAGAACGATCAGAAGAAGGAGCTCAAGGAGGCGTTCGAGCTCTTCGACGTTGAGAAGAGTGGCAGCATCGACTACCACGAGCTCAAGGTGAAAGTTTTGCTGCGAAGAGCGTCTGTATATTGAAATAAAAAGTACTTAGTATGGGGGTTGTCGTATGACTGTAGGTACTGATGCGCGCGCTCGGGTTCCAGGTGAAGAAGCGCGAGGTGCTGGAGCTCGTGGAGGAAGTGGACATCAACCGTTCGGGCCGTGTCGAGTTCAGCGACTACATGGAGATCAGTACGTGTCTTCACGACTCTAAAGTGTTTATGATAGCATCTGAGGTGGCAGTTGCTCTTTGTTTGTCCCGGCAGTGCGGAGAAAGATCCTGGCGCGAGACCCGGACGAAGAGATCGCAAGAGTAAGTTACGTCTCAGTCACTTGCAGCTAATCGTGCATGACCTTTCTCACGTGAACTGATGCTCTGTGTGCTTGCTATTGTGTAATTCCAGGCGTTTGCGCTGTTTGATGAAGATGGAAGCGGCCAGATCACGCTTCGGGTAAGAGCTGGTGTGTGGGGGGCTCTGTGTCGATAGGAAGTGTTAAGCGCTCTGTGTGCTGATGCAGAAAATGCGGCGAGTTGCGAAAGAGTTGGGCGAGAACCTGGGCGACGATGAGCTGCAAGTACGTGATTCTATGCAGCTTGCTGGGTAAGCCAACGAGACGTATTCACCAACTGCTGCTCTGGTGCTCTCCATGCAGGCGATGATTGATGAGTTTGACCAAAACCAGGACGGCGAGATCGACCAAATCGAGTTCTTCTCCATCATGAAGCAGTCAACCGAGTTTTAGCGCTAGCAGTTCACAATCCACAACTCACACAAGCAGGCAAATAAATGAACTAAAACACAAGACAATGATGAGAAAGATCAAAATGGGATGATCGGAAGTTGCATTCAGCGGTTAAACAAGACCACCAAGCACACTCTCCGACGTTGCCATTCCTGCCCGGTCCAATCTACCAGTCGTCGCGTCACTAGAGGCCCTCCTTTTGGGAAGCTTCTTAGTTGCGGTGGTGGTGGTGCTCACGGGTCTTTGGCTGTTCATCAAATTAAAAGAACGAGTGTGGTTTATCGTTAGCAAGGCTGCAACCTCAGACCATTTGCAAGAAATGATGCCGAAGGAGCCGATGAGAAGAAGTCAAGATCGAGAAGGGAGCAACCGCACACTGCCGCAGGTAGACGCACAGAGCGAGCTCACACGGACACGTCCACGGGCGCTCGACTCGGCACGTCCACTAATTTGCAAATTAGCAGCAGCAGCCCTCATGAGTGAGTTCAGTTGCGACGACCCGGCAGCGACGACCACTCTGAAGAGCAGGCGCCAGCCGAGTCGTCTCGCAATGGGTACACCGATCAAAGGCCTCCCCGAGAGATCGTCTTGCGAGTCTCGGTCGGGGAAAGCGCTTTGTGATTCTCTTTTCTTTTCTTTCATCGGCTCCAGCATTGAAGGGTATGGGACACAGCGGTGATTCGTACCTGTGGCACGTGGACGCCAGCGAGCTTCAGGTCGAGGTGCGCCAAGAGGTCCTTGGTGTCGTTGTCGATCTCGATGCTCTCCGTGTTGATGGCCGACACTTCCGGCACGAAGTCGAGGCGACGCTCGCGCTCCTCCTCCTGGAGCTTGAGCGAGATGCCGCGCACCTGGCCGTGCTGCACGCGCTTCATGAGGTGCGTGATGTAACCCGCGATCTTGTTGCGCATGCGCTTGGATGGGATGATGGCAACTTCATCGCACACGCGCTTGTTGTTGTCGAAGTCCAGAGTCAATCGAGAGTAGTACTTCTCGATGATCTTGATGGCGGAGCCCTTGACGGTCTTAGTACGAACACCCATTGTTTCTCTTTCTTGTGATTAGCAGGAATGGCCGCGGAGAAGCGCCGAGCGCATGGAGTCGTTTGCCCATGCGCTCGCTTGTCGCCACCATCCATTCCGAGCAGCAAGTGAGTCGCTGAGAGCTTACTAGCATTTATGTACGATATACATATAAATGTTTCAAAGAAATTGAGAGCATACGAAAAATCATATGCGGAATTTGGAAAGCCTACTCGGAATACACATCTATTCTAATTTTAGAGTGGCACACACATTTTGCTGTAGTCTACTATTCAGAGCTGACGTGGAAATAACAATCTGGATTGGTGCGTGCGTCGCTTGCTTGCGATGACAACGAAAAGACTTTAGACGGAAATGGAGAGCGCAGAGCACATGAGCGTTTGGGGAACGGAGCTCTTGGATTGCACGCTATTAACGGTAGCAGCGAGAGCGTGTGAGACGAATACGCAGGTGCTTTTCGTCTTCAACGTGCTGTGGACGCGTGCTCAGCGCTCTCGTTGCTCGGACACCGCTTCAAATTCTTGCTTGTCTTTTGCCCTCCAGCACTTCGCTTGGTTCCCTTTTTTTCATTTATCGTTCGCTGTCGTCTTCACGTAGGGCGTTCTTCTTGCGCTGTTCATACTTCCACTCGGGTAGCTGAATCTCTTGTGTATGTTGTTTCTGTTTCTCTCTGTCGCTTGGGCTGATCGTGCAGCGTCGACCTAAAAACTGGCGCTGCGCACATGCACCTGACGCTATGTATATCCTATGTATCATTGTCGGTACTCATTCGTCCGCAGTGTCCTCAACCGTCACGAGTTCATACTCGACCGACGACACGTTGTTCTCTGTGTTGGCCTTCGCGGGCGCCTTGGGCGTGGACGCGATGCCGTCGGGGTGCAGCGCGAGCTTGCCCCACTGTGTCACGTTCAGGCGCATGAAGCCATTGAAGATGTCTGCGTTGCTGTTGCGCACGACCATCACTGCGTCTTCCTCCAATAAATCAATCTGGTCTGTTCAAAGTTGTACAGCACATTGTCAGTCAACGGTCGGTGACTTCAGTTGCAACTGCAAGAAATCGCACCATTCCGCGCTGTGAACGTGACGCAACCGGTCTCGTCGGCGAGCACAACTTCTGCGATTCGCGACGTACTGCCGTCGTAGCGCTTTTTCTCTACTACTGGAGCGATGGACACAACTTTAAGCACGAGGTTGTGGCCCTGCGAGCCCGGCGCTAGGTCCTTCACCTTCACGTCTGCAGAAGTGAGAACGAGGCTGGTGCAGTGAGTATCACAGCAATAAGAGAGCATAACGTAACATGCAGATGTGTAGATAAAGAGCCGTGTGCGCACGTACAGGTGGCGCGACGGAGCTTCTTCGGTGCGTCCGCTGCTGCTGCCATAGCGGACAAGAGAGTGGTGATGCGAGGGATCCAACTGGAGCTCCTCAGTTTTGCTTCCAGCGCTTCTTGGTGCAAAAGATCGATTCAAATTGGCAAAATAGAATTAGAAATAGAAATGATGTACTTGCACGCTGGTTAGACATAGAAACAAGTGATATACCGTAACCTTACCGGTATATCGGCTTGCACAGTTTCATGTCTCCTCGTGATTTTTGAGCATCCGGCATTGTACGCCATCACGGAACGCGCTTCATCGTCGCCTGCGTTAATGGGAAGAAGCCGTCGATGCGGTTCTTCTCGGACGAGCAGCGCACTTTGCGCACCAGCAGCTCCTGCGCACGCGCACTAATAGTACTAGTCACATCAACGACTCTGTCTTTTGCACCACTGCAGTACGGTGTCTGGTCCATTGCCACCCAGAGCACAGCCTCGAGGAACGCCTCGGAGAGTGCCCATTTGGGCAGTTGCGGTATGCGTGTGTGGTCGAGATAGAGCGTTTTGAAGTTGACTACACTGCCTACATTCACAGAAACAGTTGTTAGTGGATTGCTCGAAAGCGCGAGCGTGTACAGCTGCATGCCGTCGGCGAACGCGTCGTCCACGATGGTCGCGATCTCGTTGCCCACGAAGGACAGGCGAATGAGACTCGTCATGCGCCCCACGGCCGCCGGCAGCTCCATGAAGCGACCTTGCTCGACCAGCAGACTCGAGACACCCATCCAGCGCACATCCAGGTCCTGAGGTAGAGCCGTGAGATTGCTCGCAACGATCGTGATGTCCGTGAGCGCACGCGGGTGGTCGACCAGCACGCCCTCGGGCAGCTCACTCATGTTGCAGCGCACGAGCGTGAGCAGTCCGATGACTGGGTGGTGCTGCTGCGTGAGCGCAGAGGTTCTAGACCATGCGACAATGGTCGAGTTGTACACCTCCATGGACAGCAAACTGGAGAAACACTGGATCTGCGGCGGCACGGACAGTTGTGGGCAGTGCGAGATGATGAGCGACGCCAAACTGCCACCCTCGAGGGTCTTCATGATTCGTCCCAGCTCCAGGGCACTCCCGCCCAATAGCTCCTTCTGGCGGTTGCAGTTGATTTCGAGCACGGCGCAGGAGAAGCGCGTGCTGAGCCACGGTCGCGTGGACAGTTTGCAGCCAAACTCCTCCCCTGTACCGTATGACGTCCTGACAGCCACGAGGTGGACGATTCCCACGGCGATGGCCCAGAAGAGCAACAGCGTGTGCACGAAACGATTGACTCTGCTCTTCGTTCGCACAGTGATGACGCTCGCGACGCGATCTTCCCAGAAGCTCTCGAGCACCGACCGTCTTCGTTCCTGTGCAACCGAGAGCCTGTGTAATGAGCCCTTTCCTGATACCCCCAGTGATTTGATCGTTCCCACGGGCGGTCGCTCCTGGATGAGCTTGCGGATGCCGTTGAAGGACGAGATCATGCTCACGAGCGGCACGAGCTTGGAGACACAGTCGAGCTCGGACGTCATGTAGATCTGCTTGTTCTCCATGAGCGCGCGAATCTGCCAGACGTCGTCGAAGAGCAGCTCGTCCGTGAAGCCGATGATCTCGGGGATGAACGCACGGTAGTAGGGCCAGAAGATGATCACTGGGATGCCGAGCGACGTGCTGACGTCCAGCAGCGCGTCGACCGCGAGGCATACTGCGCGCTCGATCGCGGGCTTGTTGCGGAAGAAGTGGCGCACGACGGGCGTTGAGACGCAGTTGACGATCACGAGCAGCGTCGAGATGTTGGTGATCCACGGACTCGCGACCAGATGCGTGAGGCGGAACGTCTGGTACGTCTGCGAGCCGATCTCAATGAACTCGCGCAGCACGAAGAGCACGTCGAAGAGTGGGCTCTCGACGCCGAAGACGCCGCGGCGGCCCAGCAGCTCGTACCAGATCCAGCGATACACGCGCAGCAGGCTCTGCTCACATCGCATTGTGAGATTTCTCGTCGATGAAAAGCTACTGGACGTATTCTGAGAGGGATCTTTTGTCTGAACCCCCACTGGTGTGAGCGACACGAACACCAAGCGTCTCGCTCGGATAGACGCCCAGACCGTGCGTGCCACCATGAGCATGTGCCAGCCAGAGAGCGCGAGCATGTAGTTGGCGATGCGCGCAAGGGCGTTGGACGGCATGAGCCCCAGCAGGTTGATGTAGTACGTCATGCCCTCGGACGTGAAGTAGTGGAAGAGGTAGCCGTAGTGTAGGATCGCGACGGCCACGGCGATCTGGAGCGTGAGGAGACCAAGCCACGCCAGACGGAACCAGAAGGTCGGCAGGAATACGACGAGTCGCGTATGGTGGTAGTGGTGTGAAGAGCTCCTCGATGATGACGCGAGACTGATGTTGGCTGAGGACGATGGCGTCCCAGCCAAGGTGATGTCACACTTCGTACGAGAATCCACGGTGTCTCTGGCCCCATGCGTCATCAATGAAAGGGAGTCGTCTCTTGGATTTCTATGACTCCTGCTTGGCTCTCATGCGTCCCAGGTCGACACGCCTCGACTGCTTGGCGAATGGACTGAACAGCGACTGTCGCGTGGATGTGGATGAGATCAAAGACGCGAACGAGCAGCTCCGTATTAATAGTGAAGTTAAGACTTGCTGGTCTGTTGGGAAGCTCCAAATGCACAGAGAGCTGTTCGGGTTTGTTTATTATTGACGGTGCTACCTTCATTCAAAGTAGATGGCGCACAACAGAGCTCAAGACAGAGAGTGAGTGAGAGAGAGAGAGAGAGACAAGTTGACAGCGAGCGCAAGATGAGCTGCCCGCGTGTTAGTACGCGCGCGTGAAGACCTTGGTCTCGATCTTGGCGCCTGTCTTGCCGTAGATGTTGTACGTGGTGGTGAGCGTGCGCGCCGCCATGTCGACCTCGTAGACGGCGTAGCCGTAGTTACGGGAATAATAGACCTTCTCGGCCTTGGTCCCGGGGGACGTCTCGCCGAAGTCGATGGCGCGGCCGCCGCCGCCGATGAGTGAGTAGTCGATGCCGTCTTTGCGCAGCAGCTGCATGTCATGCTCGTGGCCGCAGACGTAGCTCTTGACCTTAGGGTTCGCCTTCCAGATTGCGTTGAGCTTCTGCATGTTGCTGTCCGAGTTGTCACCGCGGCCGCCCTGCGAGTAGATGTGGTAGTGGCCGACCGCGAGCACGAAGTCGGCCGCCGCGTCCGTCACCTGGCCCGTAACCCATGTGAGGTCGCTCGCGCCCACTGTGATCGTGTCGGTGAACACCATTTTGAACTTCTTGCCACTCGCGCCGGTCACGTCGACGCTGTAGAACTCATCTGGCATGATCCAGTATTTGGCGCCGGCCTTAGTTGACTTGGAAAACGCGATCTGCGCGTCCGAGTTGCCGTAGTGGTCGTGGTTGCCCAGGATCGAGAACCACGGGACCGTCAGCTTCGTGCCGATCGAGTAGCGGTTGTACCACGAGTTGGTCCACTGCGAGTCACTCGTGCTGCTCACGCCCAGCGTGTAGAAGTTGTCGCCGGCGTTGAGCACGAAGTCGATATTGGCGGCCTCTGCCAAGATGCCGTCACGCACGGCGTTGATCGCAGCCGTGGCCGTCTTCTCGCCCCAGTCGCCGATGCCCACGAAGCGAACCTTGTCGGACGTGCAGTCCAAGTTGAGCAATTGCGTGTTGGTGGCCGTGGCGCTGAGCGTGCAGCGGCTTGCGAGCACGGCGGCCTCCTTGTTGACAGTGAGCTTGGCGCGGCTCTCGGCGGCTGCCTCCGTGGCGGTCGGTGAGGCCACGAGCGGGACGTTGTACGCGATCGCAAGCTCCTCGACGGCCTTCTCGAAACCGGCCTTCTCGGCCGCGGTGGCCGTCGACTCGAGCACGTGGAAGAACGTCGCCAGCTTCTCCACCGCTTTGTCGAAGCCCTCGACGCGAGGGTTCGAGCTGGTCTGAGCTTGGGCTGTCTCGTTGGCTGCCTGAGTGCTGAGGACGTCAGCAGAGCACACGAGCAGCGCCGAGGCGAAGAGCATGAACGCGGAGAGCGCCTTGGAGCCCAGCATGATACAAATTTGATGGAGTGGGGAGTGAGGGGAAGAGACTTGAGAAGAGGACGCGGTGAATCCGAAAGTGAGAGACCAACGGAACGGCAGCGAAGCCAGTCCCTAAAAGGGTGAAGTGCTGCTCGCAGGATAGAAGGCAGAGGCTTCCCAAGACACTGTTCAGCACTCGTTCCCATGGAAAGACACAGCAACTCGTGTGATCTGAGTCGAAGTCTGTACAGGTACACCATGGGGCACCAGATTCGCTCGAGACGAACCAAGAGTGGGACTATGAGTGAGCCAAACTCAGATCCGCAGTTTCCACGTTGGACTTGGCAATGGCTTTGCCTCCTGAGCCTACCCTGAAGGGGAATGAGGTTGATTGGCATCGGGAAAGAACACGACGAGAGAGCTTTTGTTAGATAGATTCACGCGCCAGACGATGAGTGCCGTTTACTTCATCACCACTGCTTTCTGAGAGTGAAGGCGAGCGGGAATTCCGCGGGTGCACTTTTCGATCCGAGAAACATTCGCAACCCAAAACACACTACAAGAAACACTGCAAAAATGGAAATGAATCTACAGCTGACTGACGCTGCTGCTCATCGCGCCGGAGTCACCATTCGCTTTACAACCTCGCACCTTTCTCAGGTTTTTGTTGAACAAGTTCGTCCCAAATCAACCGCACTCGAGATGAGTGCGTCACCCCACAGAACGCGCGACGACTATCCGTCGTGCGTTGTGCCACCACACGATGCAACGCACACCCGCTCACACAAGAATACATCGCGATCGGCACCCGAAGGCAACATGGAGCGAAAGCATCGGAAGCTCCTCATCTGTCTCACTGGCCGGGCGTTGCACTGTGTTGGACCAACAAGGGACCAAAGCGACCAACGGAGCTGGTCACCCGCCCTCTCGCTGTTCGATTTCTAATGTGGCCAAAGAGCTACAGTCACCCCCCTCGAATTGAGACATCGCCTATATCAAATACCCTTTCAAAAACGATACGATTTCCTCATTGGGAAAAATGTATCGTTACTCTTCAATCAACACTATCAATTTCAAACTTGGCGCCTTCTCGACAAAGCAGCTCACTGCTTACAAAAGCAAACCACTACCCGAGGAGAAAAGGAAACATGTCATCAGCACACGTCCGCCTGACAAATGGACAAACGCAACAAGTCCGTGACCACCACGCTGCGCACTCAACACTGACACATCCAAAGCTCGTCAAATTGGCTGTGCTCACTTTTAAACTCTCCCGTGCGCCGTCGCGAATGACACTTCATCATCTGCTGACGACATCGACGCAGGACGTCAAGCTCAATCCCTTGCACAAGACCAGTCACTCTGTGCGCTGCCCTAGACTAGAGGCAGCCCTGCTTGTGTGGGTGCGCGTCTGTAAGAGATGCAAGCTGCCGATTGTGATCGGCTCAACTGCTCGTGGAAATGCTGCAAAGCTAAGAGACAAATTTGTCAAAGAAGGCCCGCCATTCGCCGTCGCTGAGCTGTCGTCAATGGTATTTCCGTCTGGTTGGCTCTTCAAGTTCCAGAAGCGCCATCACCTCACCGTCAAGCACACCCATGGAGAAGCTGCATCCGTCAACCGAGCAGCAGTAGAAGAAGGACGAGTAGCACTTCAGAGTATTATGAAAAGCTACGCGAAGAGAGATCTTTTCAACATAGAGGAAACTGCTTTCTTCTATTGCACGGCTCCAGCGAAGTCGATGACGACGAAGCAAATCGCTCCCCGCAAGAATGTCAAGACGAGAATGGCGGTTGCTGTCACGTGCAATGCAGATGGCTCTGTGGAATTCCCTCTACTTTTTGTTAAAGCAGCGCGCCAGCCGCGATGTTTTGGCAGGAAGAGTGGTGGGGATCTCGGCTTCCAGTACACAGGCACGCCCAAAGTATAGTTAAACACCCAACTCTGAAAGAGTTGAGTGAAGTAATTCAACGATGCCATGCGAGAGGCGAATTGCCACGTCCTATTGCTGCTCGACAACGTGTCTTTGCATTGTCTTGACGAGCCACTCTCGCACTTTGCGCTCAGAATGCTGCCGCCAAACACAACAGCATTCATTCAACCATATGATACGGAGATTATCAAGGCATTCAAGACGGAGATTGCCAACCACCAGACTTGCCATGTAGTTGACAAGTTCGACGACCTCCTTCGCGCCTCCCTAACAGGAGAAGTGAACATGGAGAGTGAGACAAACAAACTATATTAGATAGAAGCGCCGACTGCGATGAACTGGGCTAAACCAGCTTGGGAGATGGCTTCGAGTGCCACAATCACTAATTGCTAGTTCCACACTGGCATTTTAGATGAAGACGTTTGTGAGCTCGTGAAGAGTGTAGAACAGCTTCGAATAGGACCAGCAACACTCAGACAGCTTCTAAACGAATGTGCTGAGGCAATTGAGCATTTTTTCGAGACGAGTATGTTATCAAGGCCGCCATCCTTTCGAAAGAAAGCGAGCAGACAGTAAGCAGCACTGAGGCGACGCAGCACAACATTTCTAGTCTTTACGGTACTACAAGCATACACTCTAGAACTGATTTTTTCCTATAAATTTATGTATTATTTATCTTCGAGACATTATATATCGTTGGGTGATTTTGTATGTATCAATTTTGGGGGGAGGATTGTACCGATGAGGTACCGGTATCAGCTAAGCTGCTTCAAAAAGTAACTGTTTATTAATTAAATCCAGCTGTAGCTGCTTACTCAGCCAATGAGGAATGCCAGAAAGAGTCTTTCTGACCAATCAGAAAGCGGAAATGCGGGCTTTGAGTTTCCGAAAGAAGGCGGGAAAGATGGACGATGGAAGGAATCACGCGCGGGGGGAGAACAGACGAGCACGTAGGGAAACATGACATGGGCGCAATGACAGAAGCGTGTGGATATGGAATAGATAAGGAAATACCAACAAAAATACGACGACAAACCACTACGATCGGTATGCACACGTTGCGTGCCTCTTGCTCTCTCTCGCTTGCTCTCTGTCTATGCGGCCTGCGTCCGGTCGTTCTCGTCCTCCTCTTCGCTCGAGAACCCGCCGCCGCTACTCTCGCCACCCGCTTGTTCCTCTTGTGGCTCCTCGGTTTCCTCTTCGTCCTCTTCTTCTTCCTCGTCACCTTGCTGCTGGGTCATCTCTTCGTCGTCCTCTTCCTCCTCTTCCTCTACTAAGCTGTCGTCAACTTCGCCCAGGCCATACATAAACTCGAAATCCACCTCATTGGACTCGCGGCGGTCCGCGATGATGCGGTTCACCTCAGCCTCCACGACCACCATCGTCGTGTCATCGCAGCCGGTCTTGTTGAGGATCGACTCGCGCTCCGTTGGGTCCAGGTATCCTTCCTCCATGTAGCTCTGGCGCCCCACGCGACTACAGTCACAGCATACACCCAAACCGCTATTAGCTGAGCATTCTTTGACGACCCCTTACACTGTCACACATTCCAAACATAACGTACGCGTCCGTTCGCTCGAGCTCCCACGAGTCCAGACGCCGGCGGCTCCGTGATCGCTCCGTGAACGACATGCCGACCTACACACACAGCCACACAGATCAGTACATGAACCCACACCACATTTTCTCCACACACTCGCAAAACGGTCACGCACCGGGATACCGCCCGACGTGACGGTCGTGGTGTAGATCGTCGGCTCGAACTCGACGATGTCGGCGGATTCGAAGGACACGCGCGGTCGCTTCTTGTACCGCAGCTCAGACGCCACTGGCGCTGTCACCGACTTCGCGGGTTCTTCCACTGCGTTCACATCGCTCTTGCGGACATCCGTAGCACTTCCGAGTCGTCCGCTGTTGTTGTTGTCGCGTTCATCGTTCTCCTTCTCCTCGGCCTCGGGCTCGGACGCGCCGACCTCGTGGCCGAGCTGGCTGTCGGCGCTCTCAGACGCGGACGTCGTCGTCGTCCCTGCCGACGGGCTGCTGCAGCTGCTGCTGGTGGTCTTGCTGGAGGGTGACGTCACAACGGCCGCGGCAGTGGCGGCGGGCGCCGGCGGGGGGAGCACCACGGTGGTCATGTGGACGGACGGGCTCGCGTCGTGGCCAAGAGAAGCGCGGTCGCAAGCGGCGGCGGCTGCTTTGAAACTTGCTTTTGCCAGGAGCGCCACGGCGTTTGTGTGGATGCGGGACGCTCGCGCGAAACGAGGGACCGCGTCACGGAAAAGAAGCAGTTCCAGCCAATGAGCGACGAGCTGACCCGATTGCACTGACCAGATTCCCAGTCCAGCTACACGCACCTTTTTTAACAGGTTATCGTGAAATAGGATGCTGTTTGGGTAGAATTATCATATTTTGTCATTATTTTATGGGGGTTTCTTATTGTCACAGGTAGTAAGTGGGAGTGAAAATCGTGCAAGTCGCTTATTCAATGACGTACTTGACAGAAAAAGCGTCCGCGTACTGTTGACTTTGCTTCAAGTTTATCTTGTAGAGTTGACTGCTAGATAAGCACACTGTCGTATAAATAAGACGATCACAGCAGTACGAAACGTCATGTTTCTGCTCAGAAATGGACCGTTTTTGAAGAGTGTGGATGGATGGGCCTGGGAGAGGGAACAAGCGCGCTCTCTCGAGAGTGGAACAGCGAAGCAAGCAAGCAAGTGGATGATGTCGGTCGGCCCCTTCCCGTTACGTTTGTTGAGATGGCTTCACATCGAGAGTTTACTGTGGGTATGCGTCTCCACAAAACCCCATGTGCGTTGTTGGCGTTCATCCTTTCAGTTGATCTTGTTGACATTTGGATGCACACCAACAAGCAGCCCAAGCCCTGCAGGTCACATGCTTGTTGCTGTTGCTTGTACTAATTGCTTCGTGCAACAACATCAGCAGCTTGCGCACGCGTCGCTGGCAAGGGGACGCCATAATCTTTGTGGTGAGACAACAAGCTGCGATTTGGCATGCTGGAGTCAACGTCGGGATATGTCGCTTGTTTGCCAGTTGGCTGTTTGTGGTTTGTGAAGGCTGTGTGTGACGAATGAAGAAAGATCGCGCCGCCTCAATGAACGGATGCATGTAATAGGAGACGCTGCATGCATTTGCGCCACTTTGCGTTTCAAAATGCAAATGGAGTCGTCAATGGGACCTTTGGTGATGGCACGCGAGCGCATCGCGCGCACTAAATCAACCAAACGACTGGCTGGCGCTCGCCTCCCTTCTTCTGCGGACCGAACAGACAGACAGTACTGTACGCTTTGTGAGTGCGCGCGCTTCAAGGATCCGCTATTGCTCACCGCAGCAAGAAGCAGCCACCATACAAACAGCCAGACTATTTTGATCACTCAATGATTCTGTCTCCCGCCAATACCCGATCAGGTTAACTTGTGAGCACGATTGCCTTTAGAATATCACAAGCTCGTACTAAGCTAAACTTTATCGAGTGACTGCGATAAGAAGAGCCCAGCATCTCCCCTGAGTTTCCGGCATCCGCTTCACGCACCGGCTCTTTCAGCTGGCAGCTGCGCCCCTTTCAAGAAATGGTCAATATATTTTCAATATACTTTCCTGCAATTTAATGCAACTACTGTACCGGATGTGATCCGTTTTGCCTAAAACGTGAGCAAATTGGATCACTCTCGTTGACATGTCTGGACTCGCCCAGGCTCAACCTGCTGGTTAGTTATTCGAGAAGCTTATGAAAGTAATCTTGGCCCAAAACACATGGCGCTTTCAAAGCGTCCGTTGAAAATTTGGAGTCAACCCGTCAGTATCCGCTCGCAGTTCCATAGAAAGCAGCCAAAAAACATTCAAGAAAGTCGGCCCCAGGGGGCATGGCAAACGTGCTTTTGTAGCGCACGTCGAACCGGATCGTGTGACTCTATGCGCGATTAAAAGCATTTCGAAGGAAAAGCAGGCGCGTTTGCCCACGAAGCGCCGCGCGAACCCAATATCCAGACGCGAGTTAGTTTTTGTTTTTTACACTCTTCGTTTGTATTCGACATTTGCATCACTGCGAATCCGAAAATGCTTGAAAAAGCGCGGGTTGCATGGGGATCGGGTTGCCTATGGTCCACCACGACGCGACTCTCTTGAAAAATCAAGTTGTCTCCAAAAAATGCCGCAAACTTGATCGAACCCTTTTTGCGAGGTAGAGAAAGCTTTTTGCGTGATGGCATCTTTTCGTTCTCGTTCTCTCTCGAAGCACTCTCCAAAAGGAGCGACAAACAACATCTTATCTGCAGGTGAGATTTTTTTGCAAGTGGGTTTTTATTCTCCAGCCGTGAAATGCGATTTTTCTCAGACCGGATCGATCGCTCTTGAGCAAGCGAGCCGTTTGATTACTCCAAGCGGAAAATGTGCACATTTGGACGCGTTCAAATCGCCATCCAGCCGACACAAACGCTCGCCGACTTGCGCGGCAGCAAGAGCGACCTGTGCGGCAACAAATGTTTGCGCTTGCGATTTGTGAATCGGAGCTGCAAGCAAGTCGGCATCATCCACTGGTCTCTGTCCGCATCTCTCGCGGCTTCGGTCGGCTGGCGGTGTGTGTGGCAAACAGTCTGACCCGCTTCAGTTTGTTTGTATGTCTTGTTTGGACTTGCAGTAATAGGGAAAGCTCACCCATTCTCGCTTTGAAGAAAGGGGTTCCCTCTCGCTCCTTCCACTCTCTCTCGACGCAAAGAAGAGCCGGCTCCCTTCTCTTTTTTTCTTTTCGTGCGGAAAGTCACAGGGGCGTGTCGTTAAGGGATCTGTGGAAGATATTCCATCAACTAGGATATCGATTTTCTGAGGTGAGTTTGCTTTGCAACAACCGCGTTTTGTGAATCGCTGGCATTATTTATAGCAGGTGTCTCGTGTTCACAAACTGCGCACTGCACAATGCCAACGCGCAACCCCACAAAAAAGAAAGGCGGCCCTTTTTGTGTGTGTTTGGTTTTTTCGCAGCCTCTGCTCGCGCTCGGCCGGCTGGTTTTGTTCCCGCAGCCTCTCTGTTTGTTTGTGTGCGTTCGGGAGTTCGGCCCCCTTCCCGCTCAGCTCTATTTTGCAATTCTCTGCAGAGTCCACACACAAGCAGCAGCGGGAATAATCCACGGGCAGCAGGCATCCGCATCCGTCCAAGCAAGATCCACACGCGGATCGAGCAGTCAATCAACCGTCCCGTATCCCCCTCTCCCTCCCTCTTCTCTACACGTCCACATAACTATGGTCGGCTTCCAACGCGATGACGCCCGTCCGACGACCGCGGCCAAGCGGCCGTTCCAGGAGCTCCCACGGCTGCACGTGCCCACGCACGCGCTCGCGCAGCAGGCCCAGCCGCGCTGGAAGACCGCGAACGCGCCCGTGATCATGCCCAGCACCAGCTTCAGCATGCTGCACGGAGGCTCGCCTCCCCCGCCCCCTCCAGCCGCACCGCGCTTCCAGTTCTTCACGAGCACAGTCGGTGGCTGGTTCGGCCGCAACAGCACGCCCGCCAAGACGCTCCCGAGCTTCAGCGAGATCCTCGCGCGCACCAACCAGCTGCAGATCGTGGGCCAGGACAGTGACGAGGCCAGCGGGGTCAGTGAGCACTCGGCGCACGACGCCACACAGGATGTCGACATGCTCAGCGCGCAGCAGTACCAGCAACACCAGCAACACCAGCAGCACCAGCAGCACCAGCAGCTCCAGATGCAGCTTGAGCAACAGCACCAGCGTGAGCTCCTGATCCAGCAGCAGCAACAGCAGCAGCGGGCCATGGCGTTCGTCCCGAGTGTCGCGCCGCCCAGCTACACGGCCTTCGCGCCGCAGCCGATCGAGATGCAGCAGCTGGCCAACAGCGGGAACAACAACAATGTGAACATGACCAATGAGATGGGACGTCCGTCGCTGAACGTGGTCGGCGCGATCGAAGCGCAGAGCCCGATGAGCCTCCCGTCGCCCATGAGCAGTCAGACGGGCGATGCCAGCAAGCGTCGCGAGCGCTGGACCGAGGATGAGCACGCGCGTTTCATGGAGGGGCTGAACCGATACGGCCGCAAGTGGAAGAAGATCCAGACGTTCGTGCAGACCAAGACTGCGGTGCAGGTGCGCACGCATGCGTACGGGTACTTTGCCAAGCTGCTGCGCAACATGCCCGAGGACGACGGTGTGTGGGAGCTGGCGGAGGAAATGAGCTCACTCCCAGGCGCGGTGCTCAAGGGCCCGGGCAACGGCAAGCGACGAAACGAGCCCAAGACGGATGAGGAGGGCATGAGTGTTCTGCGCCGCTTCGTTTTCTCGAAGAAGAAGAGTGACGACAAGAAGGCGGCAGACCAGACTAGCAGCGACGCGACTGTGGATGGCGAGGTCCCAAGCAATGGTGTGGACCAGCAGCAGCAGCTCAAGGAGGAATCGGAGCTCCAGCAGCAGCAGTATTCGAACTGGAGCGTCGTGGAGGACTCGGCGGCGTCGTCTGCAATGCTGGAGCTCAAGCGCCAACGCATCATGTGAGCAAACTGAAGCGTGAGTGAGAGGCAAGAGGCTGAGGCGTGTTTGTGTCTGTTGCGTCCGTCCCTCAGCTGGTGATCCATCCCCATGCGTGCGTCCATCCATCCATATCCATCTATCCATCCATCCATCCATCCATCTACACAATCCCCAATTGGGCTCAAAACGAATGAGCCCCTCAAGTAAGAAGCAAGAGAGCGAGCGTTAGGTGCTCCGCTCCTCCCGTAGGTCATTAGGTCAAACGTCAGGCGTCTCGTCCGCCGGCCGCCGTTGAAGAAGATCACGTGCGCGCGAGTGGCCGTGTACACATAAAAACCCAACAAAAAGACAGCGAATATTTATTTCTGTTATAGTAAAGCTACAGTAAATCGCCCAAGACTACCGTTTGCTACGCAGACAACAGTCGAGAACGATAGAGAAAGCAGATTGTTTCACGACGACAGCAGTAGACTGCCATCGCCGCTCGCGACAGAAATCGCGGCCCGCTGTAACCCGGGCTACACACCTTGGCTACGCAGAGATCTGCAAAGGTCCACCAACCACGAAGCGCAAGATGTTGAACGCTGCGTTCTCGCCTCGACCGGCGATGTACGAGCAATGAGAACAGCTGAACACGTCGTTACTCCCGAGCTTCAGATGGAGGCGATTGCAACTCCCACACGTCCGACTCGTGTACATCTCCGAGCACACCACGAGCGACTTCGCTTGCACTTCACACTTGGCCTTGAGTAGCTCTCGAAATCGATAGTGGTTCAGACTCAGCATGCCCTCGTTGAACCGATTGTTGCGAGCAATGCTTTTTTTCATCATGCCTTTCATCTGGAAGATCGGAAGTAGGATCGCGTCGTAGTGCTTCGTCAAGTATGCGCTCGTCTGGTAGTGCAGTTCTTTCACGCAGTTCTTCATCTTTGCCACGCAACTCGTGAACGTACGTTTGGCTCTCACATATGCTCTGTATTACCAGTATGTGGTCTTGCTGGGTAGATTCTTGAACTTCGACATCACGCTCTGTGCTTTGTTCCTGTGATCTCTCAACTTGTTCAGATACGTCTTGGTATTGCGTCCAAACTCCAATACGTTCCCTTCGAGATCCACTCCAGTCGCGAACGCCTTGATGCCTGGATCCAGCGTGATGCACTTGTCACAATTTTCGAACGGAGCTGGTTGGACGTACTCGGGAACAGAGACGTACCAGAAGCCGTTGGTGTTCAGGATGTCGATCTCGCTCGTGATCTGCACATGCGAGTCCATCTTCACGCGGATGTTCTTGAGACGAGAGATCGACAAGTAGTACTTGGAGTCCTTTTCCTCGATAGAAGCGTTCTGGTTGTTTTCGCTCATCGTGAAGAACGGCGATCGCTTCTTGCTCGAGGATCCGATCTTGAACTTGTTGATGTTTCCGTTCTACTTGTTGCTCAGCGCACTCTTCACGTTCGTCTGGAACGTTCGCAATGCGTTTTCGCGTAAGCTCTTCGGTGTGTCGAAAGCCCACTCCGGCGGCGAATTCGTACCGTCTGGACACACGTGTGTCTTCTTAGACGTCTTGGTCACGTAGAGGTCACGTAGATGTGTTGCATTGAACTCGCTCGTCTTCCGAAAGTGCGCGACTGCCTGGTTGTATGTCCAGCGACAGGTTCCCATATACCGCCTCAGTGTCTTCTCTTGCTCTTCTGTAGGAAAGAGACGGTACTTGAGAGACCGGAGCAGCATCAACTCCTTTTGCACATCCAAAGGTGCTTCCTCCTTCTTGACATCTTGAATAACTTGGCCGAACGCTCGCTTTTCACTGGGTTTCCACGAGTTCTTCTTACGTTCGGTCCTCAGATTGCTCAGTCGAGCTTTCACGTCATTCATCTCCAGCATGCTCGCCGCATATCTCGCGAACACATCGCGCTTGGCATTGTGTAGAACTTCGTCCACACTCCACGCCTGGGTGTGCGGGAACTCACATAAGTCCGACAGCGATCGCTCAATCTTGACCTGCGGTTCTCGCGTGCGTACTGTGAACCACGACTCAAACCCGGGAAGGTCTTGGAGACTGTTTCCAGACGACAGCTCTCGCGTGTACTCGTCTCCGAACACACGATCCATCGCAAGTCAACTCGTTTTCGGCAGCTTCTCCAGCAGAGGGCGGTACTGCGTGATATCGCTACAGAGTATTCGAGCGAGCAGCGCGGACAGCACTCGGCAGATCTTCAGTGGATCGAGCTCTTCCGTTTTGTTCTTGGGTGCACACTTGTCGAGATCTTGTAGGAGCGCTGGAAGTGAGCGCTGCTGTCGATATTCGGACTGCAGGAGAGCTAGCCACGAC